>VYXH01007513.1:185911-195970 GCA_013397275.1 Burhinus bistriatus
TTTTTTTTTAATATATAACATGATTTTCTTTAAGTACAACTTTCCCACCTGCACAGTTGCAGTAGGTGGGTTTTGTGAATGTGTATCTTCTGGCAAATGAGTTTTTAGGCCAAGGGACCTGGAGGCCGTTATCCTGCCGTTATCAGAGAGCTTTAACCGCCCTCTGGTGCACCCCAGGTTGCACCATGGACCTGCTCATGTTGAACAGCGTGGACAAAGACACGGGCAGAAAGAGCCGATAACCCACTTCACTAGGGGTTTGCTTAGATATGAAGATGGATGCGAAAGCTGTCCAAGCAGATGAAGATCTGCATCCAGGCTGGGCTTGTTGTCCTGGCAGGGAAGACCCGTTCCTTACGAGGAGGAGTATGTTTGTTGCCCGAGTGTTACCATCCCAACCGGGAGGCTGTTTTAAACAGCGAAGAGCATTACAGGGGTCTTAATTCTCATGTCCAGGGTTGTGTTGTCCATGGATTTAGCATCTTTGTTAACTGTTTGCTGAACTAAGCTGACTTTAATAGAGTATATTAAAATAGTTTGGGGTTTTTTTCACAACCAACTGATATATCTGGGCGAATAACCTGGGCCGTGTCGCTGTCTCTTTTTCTGGGAGGTCTTTTAAAACATATCTTCCTCATTTTTCTATACGGTAGTACCCTTTTTTATGTCCTTTTTGTTCAAGTGTATAAAAATGGGAGATTATGTTCTTATTAGTCCATTCTTCAATATCTACTCATTAAAAAAGGCCGGTTTATTAAAGTTCTGTTGTAATTTTACAAGTAATACATTGTCAGGAAGTAGAATACACTTTTTTTTAACGGGGTGGATAATTAACCACTGAAGCAATTTATCAAATGTTACCCAGTGGATTCCCTGTCATGGAAGGCTTTAAATCAAGGACTGATGTATAGGGAAATGCTCTAGTTAAAGCAGAAGCCAGGGAGGAATTGATTGATACGATGTGGCCTGTGTTACACGGGGAGACGGGAATAGATCATCTTGGGATCCCTTGAGGCTATAAATCCATATGAATCCGTCGCCGATAAATACTGGTAGAAGATTAGACCTGGATGTGTAAAATGTCTCTAATTTCTCTAAGCGACCGCAGTGCCATATTGAGTCATTGTTCTGGGCCCAGCTTGGTGTCACCTTGTGAATTAACAGGATGATTTAATGGGCACTTCTGGCTTGCCACCTCTGTGTGTGTTCACCACAGCTAACATGGCTTAGCTGGTGAGAGGGGAGAAGGTCCGATGCTCCGAGACTGCGATGTCTCTGCAGAAAAGATTTCACAGTAAGAACTGCCCTCCTCCACTTGTGGGAAAAAAAACCAAACCAACCCCAAACTGAAATAATGAAGGACCGTGTATTTTACACTCTTTTCCTAAAGAAAAGTGTCACTGGTGAGGAATATTTTTATAGATATATATTTTTTTTTTAAAAAAAAGACTAAATGAATTTTTGTGTTAAATGCGTTCAACAAAAATAAAGCACATACTTGCTCACTTTCCTTAAGAGGAGGAAAAACTTAGAGGCTTTCAGGTTTTAATAACCCCTTACTTTGAATTCCATCCAGTTCTGATTGTAAAATGAATCCCGCATTTTACAGCTGAGTAATGTTGGGAAGTGTTGTAAACCTGCGGCCAGATTCATCCTTCAACGGTAAGGATGCTGCACACGTTTTGTAGGATTACTGAGAATGTGCTTAAGAAAATGTTTTTCTAGTTGTGCCTCTGTGTTAGTCATTGGATTCATACTAAGGGTTATCTTTTCTTTGTATTAGCATTCATATAATCACAGATTTATTTGTACTGCGGCCTGTTTTGAAAGTAATTGCCAGCTAAATGATGGTGTAGCTGTGGTTCACACGGGAAGTGCCTGCCCATGAATACTAAAGGCTGGTGGAGTGATACTTGGTACGTTATGGCTTAATGGAAGCGCTGTGTTTGATCCAATCTATATCGCTTTGCGATTAAGAGTGTTGAGAGGGGACATATAGTTGGATGAGGGACTGAGAACTTTGTCATGGCTTTTAAAGATGAGGTGCTTAGACATAGAAACAGATTAAAAAAAAATAAATGCCCAGAGTTGATTACTTACGTGGGGATTTACTGTGAGTGTTTTGTTTTTCAGCAATGACTTGATTCTCCCCCCCACTTTCTCCCTCCAGCTCAGTGTTGATGGGACTCGGCATGTCTCAATCTTCTCCACTGAACGTAGAGGCTCTGCTGTGGGGTCTTCAGTGAGGGGCTGGTGTCTGCCTGTCCCTGCCTGTCCCCTTTGCACTGTGGGGACTCTCCCGCTGGGTGCTCACCTGCGCTCGGCACAGAGTGGGGACGAAGCAAAGGGCAAATGCTGCCAAAGCCCCGGGGAGCCTGGCTCCCTATTCATAAACCCAAGTCAACAGAGTTGTCCGTACCTTGACTGTTGCTAGTCATTAAACATCTCCCCAGTTCTTTGGGGTGTTTTTGTTTTGTTGTTTGTTTGTTTGTTTGTTTGTTTTTTTCTATGGTGGTGTCTCTGTGCACTGAATCAGAGCCCTCTTCCCGTGATTTCTTCCTCTCCCCGTTTCCAGCTGGAGCCATGCTGCCCAGCAGAGGAAGCGGGGACAGGGGCAGAAGGGTGCCGTAGGGTGCCTCCAGCGTTCGGCGTCTGCTGCAGTCGCTTGTTCAGGTCCAGTGAAGAGGTCCGCGCCCTGTCTTCGAGAGACCAATTTTCTTGACCAATGGATTCAAAGGTCTATCTGTCTCTGCTTTACTATCGCTATTTACTGCCTCAGTATTTGTTTGGCAGAAGGTTTTTGTGTTTTAATACCAGCCTTGCAGTCCATTGCCAGGAAATTTAGAACCTGTGAGCGATTTCAAAGGCCATCTGACTCCAGTGCTTCCAGCAGGATTTATGTTTTTGCTGGTGCAGAGTTACAGTGTCATAAGCTTTTTATTTGTTCTTATTATATCATGGGCATCTGCAGACTGTTGAGTCCAGTTCTCTTCAGCTGTTTATGTGCAAATACATCTCTGATCTTGTGAAAGGAGTTCATTCTTTATTTCTCCTGACTGCTGCTCCAACAAACTTGCACCCCCCCCCCCCAATAAATCATTAAAAGAAAATTGAATTAGTCCTGCCAAAACCGATGGCTGCAAAATGCATATGACTGTAATGTTCATATGAAGGCTGAAAAAAGCTCTCAGTTATTTGGAGTATACTCCTAATTCAGTATCCGATCAGGTTTTATTCTGGTAAATCTGGCTTGCTGTGTGCGGTTCAGCTGGCAGCGGAGCCTGGGGCGTGTTGCCAGGGCTGCAGTGGGATTCCAGAAAGACTTAATTTCATTTCTAATTGTTGCAAAGAATCATTTATTTAGCAGTTAAGCTCCTACTCTGTTTCCTGCCTGGCTGAAACAGCAGCGAGTTCCCTTAGTTCTGAGAATACTTCTAAAATTGTGACTTTTGGTGGAATCTGAAGGTTGCAGTGTACAAGAATTAAGGTCTGGTCCTTTTGCTTGCAAATGACTTGTGAATTCTGAGTCAGGACTTACTGCTTAAACCTATTTCTGGCTGGTTTCAAAGTAAATGTGTTTATTACCGTGTGTGCTGTTGTGAATTGGAACATCTGCCAAATGTAACAGAATAACTAGGTTCATGTTTTGGAGTGCTTCACTGGGGATCTACCTTTTTTCTTTCTGATTTTCCTTTTTATTCTTTCATCTTTAACCTGAGAAAATCAAATATCTTTTTCCAACTGGCATGATATGTACTCTAGCAGGAAAATGAAAATACATTTTCTAGGTACTGGTCAGGTCTCTTGGCATTAATGAAGGAGACTGATGCTGGGAGGAGAGAGAGAGAAGAAATCTCAGGATCTGAGTTTGTGGATGTCCAAAGCGATGCGTGTCTGTGTGTGGGTACGTGGTGGGCACTGGGTCGCTGTGACGCGAAGCGGCTCGGCTGCCGGATTGCCTGGTTATCATTGCTTTATGAAGCAATGCCGTCATGACACTACTGGGTCATTTTGTTTCTGCTTAAAGCTTTAGCGTGTTCTGTCTAAGAACATGATGCATCCAAATAAAATCCATTTCTGTGCCAGTAATAAAAGGTCTGTAACAGAGTTCAGATTGCTGAGTGATAAAAATCCAATTTTACTCTTTGCCCACATTTTAACCATGTCTTTCAAACATCATCTGCAGACGTCTTCATTATCCACGTTTGCTTGTTGCGCCCTGGACAAGCAGCAGAGATTTTCGTGGGAAAGCAGTAATATCCTTTACCGGGTAATATGGTTGAATGACTGTATGCTCTTGCTAATACTGCTGCAGAAAAGATGTATATGATTCTCGAGTCCTGGGCTGACAGCGCACCATTGGAGCATATGCCATATGGGCAGTGTAACCTTCATTCCTGTCTTCCTAGTATTTTATCTAGTATACCTTTGCTTATCCAAACATTACTTTTTTTTTTTTAATAGCTGTCGCTTACTATTCAGCTCAGAATAGGAAATGCCAGAAAAGAGTTGCAAATAGCACCAGCGTTTTCTTCAGTTTATTTATTTGATGGCTCCTCTGTGTAGCTATTTCATAGAATCATAGGATCATTTAGGTTGGAAAAGACCTTTAAGATCATCTAGTGCAACCATTGACCCTACTCTACGAGATCCACCACTAAACCATGTCTCTAAGCAAAGGGGAAAGGGGAAATACAGAACAGCAGTATGATTTTGTGAGGACAGTTGAGGATTTGTGTTTTTGTCACCCTAGGCAGTAACCAGCATGCAGCAAAGGTGACAAGCCTTGCCCTGAAGAGCTCCATCTTGGTCTTTTGATGTGTATTTTTATCCTAGTACTAATCCCACTTTTTACTGGGATTTCTAGCGTGGCAGGGATGGAGGGGAACAGAACCTCTGCTGAGCCACCTGCAACTGATCCAGAGGCACGGACAGAAACTGCACTAGTGTTTCGAGGCATCAGTTGAAGCAGTCCTCCAACGTGGCCTTAAGGAAGGGCTCCTGGAAACATTTCTTCTGGATCCTTCGCCAAACGTTTCAAACAGGGAGGGTTTTTTTTGAAATGTAACATAGGTTATTTTTGTAACGTAAGGTAGATGTTCTGAAATGCATATTTCTCATGTAGTCGTCCTGCTCCCTGAGCAGGTTCTCTTATAACATTTTAAAAATGAACCCTACTGTGCTTTGCAGCTAGAATGGTGTCAGCCAGCGCATTATCTGTGAATTCTGGAGATGTTGTTGGGAAGAATACTGGTGTTGATTCAGGTATACCACTGGGTTTTCTAGTAGTCAAATTTAAAAGGAGTACTGCAGTGTCAATGGATGCTCCGCTTTCTGCTGCAAGGAGTTGTCTGATAGTGCTTTGTAGCATGTAACTGTCCTGCAAATCTCTTCATGGGTGCAGCTGTGTAATGCTAATTCTTAAATACAGTGGGGTGGTTCTTTAAAACCAAGCATCACTTCAGTTTTCTTGGAGGCAGCAAGACAGATAAGTATCTTGCATATTTTTCTTGAAGTCAGTGGACTGTTGACATCACATTTGTGTTTGAGGCTGGGAAGCAGTTGCATAAAATGCTGAGGAATCCTTCAGTTGTGGGGAGGAGCTGGGGGAAACCGGGTGGTCTGGTGGGATGGGGGACTCCAGGTCTTGTCCTTCAGGATGGTCTCAGTAAGTCGTTCCACTTCTCCGTGCTTCAGCATCTCCCCGTTTATGAAATGATGACAACAATAGTAGCTGACTTCCTTGAGCCTTGCTGAGGGAAATGGCTATGTCCTTAAAATCTAGACATATAAAAAGCAAGTTTTGTTTTCATTGTTGCTGTTGCTATGAAATTCTTCTGATGCTATTGCTCCTTTTATAAGCTAGTCCAAAAGGACCATATCAGTATAAGCAAAAGTCTCTCACTCGGTTGCATGATTTGCATGCCCTGAAGTGCCGTCCCATCGTCTGGAGCTGGGGTGGCCGTGAGTCTGTCCTTGTCTCTGGAACTATGGGGAAGGACTCTGGGGAACCCGAGGCTAAGTCCAGCCTTTTGGTTATCATTATTTTTTTTCCTCTCCTTTCCTTCCCCTCAGTACAATCAGGCTATTAATATCTGTGGAAGTTTAATAAAAATAAATATGGACTATTTCACTTCACTTCCACTGTAACTGTCAGCCCGTATCTCCCTCCATTATCCTTTCATCTTCTTTTCAGACTGGCTAATAGTTGCTTAGTGATTACATTTAATGGCATGAGAGCCTTTTAGTTTGGATATCCTGCTTTTCCTCCCCTATTGCTTATAGAGATGTTTACATTTTTAGCCAGAGCTATGATTTGTCTCCTATATAATTGCATGGAAAGCAACAGTTCACATTCCTAGACGGGCATCCTGAATTTATTTTGATACCATTTCCTCTTTGATGCATTTCCCACACTCCGTTCACCCTGTACAATCTCTTGATTAATTTAACTGACTGTGGCCCTTTCCATAGATTTATTTCTTTGCAGTGAAATGGATATCTTAGCCTGTCTAGTGTGGTCTTTAGGGCTAAGTTGCCAAAATTCATGGGAAGCAGGTTGAGATGGAGGAAACTACCGTAAAGGAAATAATTCCTGCTGGTCCTGCTGGAGCGTTCAGTTTCGTTGGGACACGCTGCTTGCGTAGGTGCAACTGGTGCTTGGAGAGCTTTCCTGGTGGAGGTGCATCACGGTGCCGGAGTAAAGCAAGTGCTGGCAAAAGCTCTTTGGTGTTGGCTAACTGACCACACGCTTGGGCAGGAGGGAAAAGTAATTTAGAAATTATCCACTTCATCAGTATTATTGGTGAAAATCTTCAGGATGTAGCTCATCCAGAGAGAGAGCCTGAGCTCACATCTTGCCTGCGTGCCTGCTGATGGAAGAACATAGCCCTGAGCAGCCCGACTGTGCCAGCACATCTCTCTGGCTGTGGGCAGCGGAGAGGTTTTGGCACAGCTCTGTGAGCTCGGGCTTGTCCTTGTGCTGCTCCACGTGTGAGGGGATGGGAAAGGGGGACAGTGTGAACATGCGAGGCACAAAGCCACCACCTCTTGGATGGGAGCTGCAGTATTTTTTTGCAGGAAAAACATCCTGGACGATACAAGGCTGGTAAAGGAGAGTCTGGAGTACAGCAAGCCCTGCAAGTGTTCAAACCACAGGTCTCTCTTAAGGCTTTTATCTGTCTGTGTGTATTCTTCTGGCACGAAGAAATTTGGAAACTTTAAGAAGAATGTCCAGTCTTAGTGTCTGTGGTGTAGCAGCATCGCTGACTCATCACCGCTTAAATACTGGATAAAGCCTTTGTTAGGGAGTGAGGGATTTTTTTGTTAAAAGGCTAGAAGATGTCTATTTTCATCACCAAGCTTGCAATCCTAGCAGTTGGAATGAAGCAAAATTCAAAGCTTTGGAGAAGTGGCTGGGGGTGTGTGGAATGAATAATGATCTAATATGAGGCCTCAGCAGGGTGAAAAATGTAAAACTACCATCTCTTCTGCTGTTGCTTTTTTTTAAAAGATAAATTCACTCGCAATGAGAAGTATTTTAAACGTTGCTGCTGTTGCTGATAGGAACAGGCCATTAAATTGCTACAGTCGACATTCCTTTGGGTCCTGGTCATAAGCCAAGCTGCCAACTATTTGTAAATTTACTGACAGTCAGTAAGCAGAATACAATATTTAAACTGTCAGAAAACTAATATCCACTCGTTTCAGGGAAACAGAGCTCTGCTTCTCTTGGGCTCTGCCTTTTCATAGTGTTTAGTTACTGCTGTTATTTTCTGCTTCTCTGAACTCCAAGGCTGACCCAGGAAAAAGTAGAGAGGAGATGAAGTGGCTGCCCACCTCCCCCTTCCCTGTGCACCCTGTTCTTCCCATCATCCCTAACAGTATCCTAGTCCTTTCTGGCAGAGATGCTCAAGGCTATAGCCAAATTCCCAGGCTCCCAGGGCCTGGGTTCTCTGTCTTGCCATGGCTTGCAGTGGATGCTGTTCAGTCTGAGTTCGCTGTAAGTACGAAGGCAGACATTCACAAGGGCTATCTGTGTATGTATGCTAGCTTCCTGGGGTGTGTGCCCAAGAGAGAGTGGAAAGCAGCTTGAGAAAGCCTAGAAAAGACTTTGAACTTATTTATCATACTACTAAAACGTTGTGGGGGAAATGGCAGAATCATTTGTTTGCTGCTTGCTGTTGAAATGCAGCCCTGTTGTGAATTACCCATGCAAAGATAGCTCTCTGTCCTGAGCCAGCGTTGCATGAGGAAATCCGTTTTTCTTTATTGTACAGCGATGTTATGGGTTTACCCAGTTGTGGGCCTTCATCTGAAATAGCTTTTTGTGTAACTACCTATGTGGGCATCCATAAAATATGAATCCAGGTGGGTTTTCCTCATGCCCCGCTGAGCAGTAACTCTCCTGTCCATCAGAAGAACGAGTAGCCAAGGTGGCCACAGGGACGGATCTCCCACGGCACGGCTTTCCTCCCCTTCCCGTGCCCCGCTTGGGGGGAGAATGTGTATTTCCATCTGAGAAGGGATAATTTCGCTGGGCATGTGTAGGCCGTGGCCTTGATAAACCCAGAAGGATGAGTTTGAATGTGGCACTATGGTGATTAGATTACAGGCAACAGCAACATAAGAAATGACGGGAGGGGTTTTCGTGTTGTTTAATGTAGAGGAGTCTTTTTCAGACCTCAGGAAAGCCCCTGTTGTATGTCAGGATTATGCCAAGCCAGGAATGTTTGGATGAAGAGGGGAAAGGGCACGACGGCAGCATGTTCTGGAGTGGTGGGTGACCCTTGCTGAGGGTGTTCACCTGCACGGCTCAACACCCAGGCTCCAGTTCCTGATTTCAGCCGGGTGCTGCAGAGTTGGATCCTTTCCCCTCGTGTGCCAGCGGAGTGAGCACACCTCCCTCTGTCCTGCCGTTTGCCAGAAGCTCTTCCCTTAAAACACAGAACTTTCCTCCTCAAAGCAGCGCGCTCCCCTGAGCAGTCCTGGCTTGGGTGAATCATTGTGTTCATAGAATAAAAATGTGTTGCGACTCGCTTGAATTCCCCACTGTCTGCGCTCCTGGGGTTCGCTGCACGTAGCGCGTGGGAAAGCGATGCTGTGAACTTCCACTGTCTCCTTTGAAGCTCGGCCCAGACGAAAGATGTAAGAAATTGGAAGGTGGTGTGTGATCTGGAGTATCCTCAAGCTACAGCTGACATTACCTGGGCACGCAGAGGCCACTTGCCTGTGCTATTACTGCTCAAGTGCAAATAAATATAATATTTATCACCATGTGCTGTCAGCATGTTAGAAATTAAGCCTAAAGCCTGCTATACCAGTAAGTGTTTTACCAATCATTATAGCATTTGTCAACATTATGGGCTGCTGTCTGTGCCAGTAATAAATGCGTGGTGTTCCTGCTAAAGTAAATGGTTTTTCCAAGGAGAGGTGTATTTAATGAAGAATGAACAACACAAGCTGTAAAAGTGGCAAAATCAGTTATTTTTACAAAATGGTTGCAAATGGCGTAGAGCAAGGTGGCATGGGCTGTGGGGGGGATGCCTTGTTGCCTGACCCCAAGGGTGTCCTGGAGCAAGCAAAAGAGAAGGTGGGTTAGTCCAGTTTTTGACAGATGTCTTTCATTTTTTTTTTTTTTTTTAAATTTAAAAAAGGCAAGCAACTAGTCACTCAATAAAACAAGTTGCTAATTTTCTGCGGAGGCACCTGGAGCACAGAAGGTGCCAGGCAGGGAAGGGGAGCGTGACCCAGAGTCAGCAGTCAGCCTGGTCTGTGTTAGCGGCACCTGGGAGAAGTGTTGGTCTGGTGAGCTGCTGAGCCGGGAATTTTGCCTCCCACCTGCTCTGGAGCAGGGATGCACGGGCTGGGCTCCAGCAAGGGGACAGGCGTTCAGTAAGGGGTTTGGAATGGAGGATGGAGCTGCAAAGGCTGCTCTTCTCTCCCTCGAGCTGGAAATGCACGGCTTGACTTTTAGTTTCTGCTTCCTTTATTTCAAAAGGACAGTTTTGATATGTGCTCAGCTTGCCAGATGGTGGTATGCCAAAAAAAAAAAAAAAA
>VYXH01007513.1:195995-218021 GCA_013397275.1 Burhinus bistriatus
AAAAAAAAAAAGGCCTGAAAGCACGGGGGAGGGAGGGAGAAGCATATCCCTGCCTGGGACCTGGGGAAACCCAGCTTCCTAAATTGCTGTCAGCTGTTGGAGACCCAGAGGGTGTTGTCTGGATTATGAAAATTGAGATTGTGGTATTTGTTAAAAATACATATCTCCATCCCACTTCAGGCAGTGAGGTTTTGATATATGGGGTTTGTATCAACTTTTTCTTTTCTTTCTTTGTGGTTTTTTTTTCTTTGTTTTGCCCTGTGCATGAACTATCATGTGAGAACTGGCTGTCACTTGCTTCCAGGGCTGTCGTGCAGTCTGTGTGTGTGAGAGGATTTGTCTTCCCTTGTGCAAATATCCCTCCTTCCCCCAGAGGAGGAAAGCAGGTTTTGCCATCTATGTTGACTTCTGTGAGGGTTTGGATTCCCCCCTCAATAGTATGTGATGGATAAAGATGACAATGCCCATTTCAGTACTGCCTCAGTTTCTCCTTAGGTCGGAAGCTGGGCATTTCAGGGGTCAGTCATTGTACTTTGTTTTTTAAAGCGTGGCAGGGATGGAACTGTTTGAGTTCAGAGGCCCCTGCGCAGGTTCAGAGCTTCCACGTGTGCCCAGCACCCAAGGGTCCTCAGGCCACCTGCAGAAACACCCAGTTGGTGGGAAACCCTCAGCACAGGAAAAGAGGAGCAACTTCAGATATGTGAATCTGTGTTTTTAGGAAAAAAGCCTGTGATGGTGGAAGCGAGGCAGGTTACGTAGGAGGGTTTCACCCTGAGCAGCACTTATTTGTTGTTACTTGGCTTCCCTGGGCTTAGGTCTGCAGTTTGGACCATCTTTTGCGCTCTCCTCTCAGCGGCCCCGTTAAGAGACACTGGTGAGCACCCCGCAGGCAGGGAGACCCACTGCATGTGCTTGGAGATCACGTACCCTGTTTCATGCATAATGGGCAAAGGGCCTCCTAATTATACTAATGGGGGGAAAAAATGAGACCTATATATGGGAAACAGCAGAGACCTACAATGCTATGAGAAATTGGAGTGTGCTCCCAGGAGGTGGAAGCTCTCTACCTTCGCAGTGAGGAGCGAGCAAGTGCATGTGCAGTATCTTTGGAGTGAAGCTCCCCCAAGCTGGGAGACCCAGGGCTGCTGTAGCACACGAGCATCCCACCAGTGCTGAAAACATATTTTAAAATAAGTTGCATTATCAAAATACCAGGAGAGAGGAGAAATGAAGAGCCAAGACCATTTGTTTGAAAGACAGCGTGATTAAGGATTCAAGTGAAGTAACAAAGCTGTTGGGTTTAAAGTTAGCTTAATGTAGTTTTCTTTTTCTGAAGAACAGTTGATGCATCATCTCCCTAACAAATGGCTCGTGCTGCAGAAGTGAAGCGTGACACCTTCTCCAAATCAGACTGTTCAACTTTATAAATGATAGTGTCACCTATCACTGTGTCAGCAAGATAAAGGGATGATTTTTCAAATGGTCCAAAAGCATTTATTTTTCATTGCGTTTTCCCTAGGGTGAGTATTCCACTTGTACCCAAAGCACAGCTGAAACAGTATACTTTCTCTGTAGCCACTGCCTAGAACTAAATACTATATAATTGTATTATAAATTATGTGAACTATTGTATATACTGTGTATATATTTAGTATATCTGTCTATGTATGGTGCATATATATTTAAAATATATTAGATATAGTAAATACTAGATGGTAAGATTATGCCTATGCAGGTACTAGAAATCACAGTTATTTTGTTTATATACCATGCCTGTTACCTGCTAGGCAAAACTCAACCTGAGTAGCGTTGAGACCTTAATGCAAAGGTGGTCAGAGGTATAATTACACCCTCTGTGCTGGAAACAGCTCTTTTCCTTCTCTTCTTTACCTCATCCCTCCTACAGTGAGGCGCCTGAAGTCTTAAGGCTTAATAACACAATTCTGGATAGCATCTGTCTTTTGCAAATGTAGTTCTAAAAATATTTACTATTCCCTTTAGGAAAGAACTTTCAAGTCAAGGTTCAGAAGCTCCTTTGTTACTGCTCTATGCATATGTTTAATTTATAAAATCTTGCTTAGTTAATGTGGTTTATCGACTTTAGGTTAGGGGGACTGTTAGATCATCAAGCCTGACCTGTGTAACCCAAGCCCTTGGATCCCACCCAGCAGTTCCTGGCGTTCAGACTTCGGCATTGACCCCCTGGGTCTGAGCAGTGTGCTGGAAACGCGGCTGTCCTCCTCACTCAGCTGAGCTTCACAGCTTCCCCCCGCCCAAGAGGGCTGGTTTGTTGTTGGTTGTTTTTTTTTTTTCTTCCTCCTTTTCTTTTTTTCTTTTTCCTTTGAGATCTGGCTGCAAAGCTTTGCGTTTTCTGAATCTGCTCCAGAAAATCACAGGAGTACTTAGTGAGCCAAAGCATTGCATCGCTGCTCTCATGTAAAATACCGGTGGGGCGAGGAGGGGGGACATAGCCTGGGCATCTGTGTTGCACCGATCAACCTTTCTGGGTGACCTTCTAGGACTCGCACACAGGGAGTGGAAGAACAGGTTTCAGTACTTAAAAAAAAACAATGTCAGACAGCAGAATTTCCACTTGAACTTAGATTTTACACATCTGAGTTCATCAACTCAGCGCACTGATGCAACCTTTACGTAAAGTGGAAATTGTGATACCATCTGTCATAAATTTGAACTTCAGCTTTGCAGTGAATCTCATGAAGTGGCAGGATTTCATCATCATCCTCAGCTTGGGGAAAGGAGGGAAAGGCAGTCCAGAGCAGTATTTATTTCTCAGCAGTGATGAGGTCAAGTTTCCAAAGCATCAGTGCTGAGTGTGGTGATGCCTTTTACATGTGAGGCTGAAAGGATGATGCAACTTCCAAGCGTCATGCCAAAAAAGGCAGAAGTGTGTCAAAAGAGACGACTGTTGGCAATGTCTAAAGAGAAGAAGGTTGATCTTTTTTTTTTCCTTCTTTTTTTTTTTTTTTTTTTTTTCTTTTTCCTTTTTTTTTGCCTTCTCCATTTCTTCTGGCTGAGGAGCTGATGTGGGAAGGGCTGTATGTGGTAGGACTGACTTCCGAGCAGCACCTGGCAAACTGAAAGTGAATTAGCTTCAGTTAAATTGAAGCAAGGGAAGAGCCTATCCATATCCTTTATATAGAAGTGTTCCAAATTTGTGAAGGAAAGCACAGATTTTTTTTTATTTTTTTTTTCCTGTGACCAACTGTGCTGCCTTAAGTACATTTTCAATCCCTTTTAATTAAAGGGTGTCTGTCAGCTTTTCTCAGGTGGTGTGTTATCATAAGCAGTGCAGTAATAGGTAACCTGGAGAGAAGACAAAATGCATTTCAGTGCTAAACGAGATTTGCAATTTTCAGTAGCTTAGCTGAAAAATTTTAATACCACCCAAACTGTTGCTGCAGTGACAGTACACTCCAGCTATTGTAAAGGCTTTACGCATCTTGTTTTCCCTATGTCCTTTTCCCTGTCTACCTTCATCCCATTTCAGATAGTAAATTTGGAGCTAGTATAAAAGGTCAGCTTCGAAATCTCAGGATTTAGAATTATGTTTGACCGTGGTCACCATGTGGAAAGATAAAAAAGATCTCCTTGCAGGAAACTGCTTGGCTGAGCATCTCTTACTACGTGCAAATTAAAATAAATGAATGTTTTGTACTTTAAAAGTCTGAACTTCTTTTTTAAATGCACCACTGAACCAAACGTTGATTACTGTGGCATCGCTTAGGAGAAAGCGTTTCATGTTTTTCAGGTGTGTGCTTGTGGTTTTGTACATGCCTGGCTGCCTGCCTGATGTTGCGAACTGCAATAGTACAGCTCCGTGGTGGTGGGGGAAATAAAATGTTAGAGGTCTTGTCACTGAGCTCTTTGTTTGCATAGGGAAACATCTGTCTGAGATCTGATGTGCTGTTCATAACTGCTGTTAGAGAGCTGTAAATCCTTCCTATTTCTTCTTACTGGGATGTGGTTGTTATTTTTTTTTCTCTTCCTAATCAAGTGCTGTAGTCAAGTGTTGTAATTAATGTGTATTAATGTATTGATCGTCACTGTTGTAATAATATGTAATAATAACATGACATTTCATAATAAAATGCTTAAATATTGTCACTTTAAATAACATCAAATAGAGCTTTCATATGTTGTTTTTTATTATCAATTCAGTATGATCGACAAATTGGACTTGTTTTCATTGACACCGTTCTTTCCTGCAAACACAAGCTGTTTAAAGATTTAATTCTCATTTTAACTTCTTTGGGAGAAGGTTCCTAACCAGTTGGAGCAGGGGAGGGAGAAGGATCTAAGGCAGAGTTGTGTGTGACATACTGAAAATAAATTGCATTTTCTGCTACTTACTCCATTGGTTTGGACAAAATGAAGTGCGTATTTTCTCCTCCCAAGTTGATAGCGTGCTTTTTAAAACATGAAGTTGTCATCTTGCTTTGGCTGTTTCCTCACCACCACCTCCAGGTTCATAATGTTCATGGACTGCAGTTCAATTTAAACTCTTGGGCAAAGTATTAGATAAAAATAGTACTTTATATTAGTAACTAACACCTGGAACCGCTCCTGCGGGTGTTTGTTTTTAAAGGATGGATTGGTGTGTTGGGTGTTACCTCATTGAGCATTCTTGTCTGATCTATACCTGCTTGCTTCAATAAAGTGTTGCAAAATTTCCCTTGCCATGGGGCTCCTGGAAGCCCCAGGAGGCAGTTTCTGTGAGAGGTGGGCTCAAAGGCACCGCAGTGTTTACGGACAGTTAGAATTTGTCTTCCGAAACTGAACAGGGAAAGGACCGACTGCCCATTTTGGCAGCGAGGAGTGCTTGGGTGCCCGCTGTTCACCTCTCTGCAGGCGTTTGGCCCCTCTCACCTTGGCTCCCTGTGGCTTTCCTGGAGGAGTAAATGGGCTTCTTGTCTGCGGGCAATGCTGAGGATGTCAAAAGTCCCTTGCTGCTTCTTGTGGCAGTTGCTTGGGGAATATTTGAGCAGTAGCTAAGATAGCAGAGCCCTTCACATGGGAGAAGGGGTCTGAGGGCCACCGGCACAGTGATGTGCAGAGATGTGGCACAAGGGCCCGTCATGCCGGCAGAGCTCCTGCTGCACTGCATGTTCCATGTGCCTGGCTGGGACTTAAGAGATCCCAAGGGATTACAAGATGCCATGCTTCTACAAGGCTTGTAGGGTAAAACTTGGCAGACCACAACCTGAGACAAGGAGGCAGTGAGAGAAAAAGAAAGGCCAGGAGGCACCTTTAATTCCCTGCACATTGAACCCTACCTCTTGTTGGCCTCCTGCATGTCCCCAATTGTCCCCAACGTTTGCACCCAAAGGTGAGGCGAGCTTGCACGGGGAAGAGCTCTGGCTGCAAAGAAGGAAGGGCTGGTGGCCAGGTCTGGGAGCCTGCGGGGAAGATGGGGAGAGGTTAAAAGGAGTGTTTTCTGCTGACCTGAATATTTGCCAAGTATAAAATCTTCACAGCTTAAAGCTAAGTGTTTTGGCTCTGTCTGCAAGGTGTTCTCCAAACGTGCCAGTGTCTTTCCCTGGGGACATCTTGTGCCCAAATGTTGCTCCCTTGGAGAGTGCTGCCAGTCTTTAAACGGAGCACTTGCTGCAGGCTGCTAAGGTAATGAAGTGGACTGGGAGGCAGAAGTGAATTTTCCTTCTGAATAAGCACATCCTCCCTGCCTCTTACAGGAGCACACTTAAGGCTACTATAAAATGCAGAAACCTATTAAATGTCGCCTCTGTGGATGGATTTGGTGGGATTTTTTTTTCCAGATTGTGTGTTGGGCCCCTCTGAGCTCTCGTTCCATAAATCAGTGTGTAATGAGTTGTGTTACTGTCAGGGGTATCATCTTGCAGTTTGACAGTGGCTGCGGTCTAACAAATGGTCCCAGGGTGGTAAAGACCAGTTGAAGAGAACAGAAGGTAGGCTTGCGCAGAAGTTTTACCGGCAACATCCATCAGCAATTTAATCTCTCTCTCTTATCCCCTTATTATTTGTTTTGGTGTTGTGTTCGTTTTGTGTTTTCAGGAGGCAGATTACTCTGATTTCTAGGGAAAAATAAAAACCACCAAAGTTTGGGCAGAAAGACTCTGCAAATAATTGGGAACTCTGAAGTGTGTTGGTCAACCGTCTGGGCTGTCTCAAATTGCTCTGTCTCCTCGCTACCCCAGGAGATTTTCAGTGACTTATTTGCTTGGATGGTTGATAGCAAAATTTCTATCTTCTATTTACAGCTGGGGTAGTATGGCTGCTCTGCGCGCAGGTGCGAAGGAACAGTTTAACTTCAGATGCGATCCACATAACTGACTCGCATGCATGCGGAGTTCTGCTGGGGAAGTGTTCAAGTCCAAAAAATGTGCAGTGGGGTTGAGGGAATTCAAGTTACGGAGTCAGGGTTTCCTATGTTTTTGCATATTTTGCTTCCGTACAGACTCTAGTTTCTCTAGAGCAGCAACAACAGCGATGACTATTTGGTGTAAGCAGGGAAGTGAAAGGAGTTTTTAAGTTTGAGTGGTATTGAGGATAAGGAAGGGGACCTTAAATGAGCTGTAACATCACACATTTTGAAATATAAGGAGTAAGGTTTATCAGAGTCTACCTTTTTCTGAAATTAAGCAAAACAGTCCAACATAAAAGCAATTATTTCTGTACCCAGGAGTTTGACCATCTCATTTTTCAGTTTCACAGGATCTTCCAAGTAATCATGGCTAATGACATATCTGCAAACCAAGAGCCATATGTTTCTGCAAAACTCGGATGAATCCAAACTGTAATTATAAGAGGAATACTTCCTTCCTTTGGAGAGACTTTTTTTTTTTCTCTGTCTTCAGGAAATGAAAAGGAAATGATTTCACTTTTGTGTACAGGATTTCAAATGGCAACTTTGTGATGTAATGGGAAAGCTTTCTGGTGGGATTTGGTGTTTCTGGCTCGAGGCTCTTGTGTGAAAAATAGCGCCTTTTCCTGATAGACCCCTCTTGGCCATGAGTCTGAAGTTCTTCTGTGAATTTGTATGGGACCTGTCTTAATCGTAGGGAGATGGTGTGTGCTACGGGGGGTGGAATTAAGCTTTCAGTCATGCTGTGCCATGTCTTGTTTATCAACTGCAATGTGAAACACAAGTTAAAATGGATACAAGCTGTATGCTGGGAATCAAAACGTGGGCTGAGCCAGTGCCTGGGAGTTTTATATCTGTCTTTATGAATGGGCAGATTCAGTACATGTATTTCAGATGTCACTATTGTCTTAACAAGTGCCACAAACATAGCAACATCTGGGTGACACCAATATGTCCGTGTGTGAAATGACAGTATGCGTATCCAGGGTCAAGCTGGCCTATGCGTTTAGCTTAGTCTTACTGACCTGTTAGTAGATGCGGTTTTATTACCAGATTTGTTTTCTGAGGATTAAGTGGCATTTGGAGCATTTCAATTGAGTCAACTGACACTTTTGTTAACGATGTGCTTTAGTGAAGAAGTGTGGTCTGAATGGGGGACAGAAATGACAGTTAATGATGTGTAGAAAACACAGGGGTTTGGCTATTTGAAATATATGTAAACAAAAAGAAATTCTCAACTCTTTTTTCTGTGTGAGTAACATCTGTAAATTCAGGGTTGCTGTAATAAGCAAGAGATTACAGCAAGTAGGAGCTTAGAAGGGATTTGGTTTGTGTTTGCAATTGGCTCGTGTCTTGACTCCCTACGCTAGGGAGTGGAGCATGGAGCCAGCTGGAGAAGAGGAAAAACCAAGCTCTGGGCTAGGACCGTGTGCTTTGAATCTCTAGACCAAAGACTTATTCAACAAGAGAGCGTGCAGGATGGGAAAGCCCTGAGATGGAGCTCAGGGCCGTGCTGCAGGAGGCGTTGCACAAGAGAGCTTTCCGTTCAGGGAGATGTGCGCTTACAGCCCTGCCTTTGCGTGGTGGCCCATTGAGGGAAGCCTCTCTTCTCGGAGACCTGTTGAGGTGCTGCGGCCACTGAGTGCGTGGAGCTCCAGCTAAGTTTCTGAAAGTCAGAAAGACTCCATTTGTATTCTGGTAGCTGACAATCAAGCATATTGCCCGTATATAATTTAATTGCTAGCATATGGGCCATTTATCTGACCACAAGAGCTTTTATTCACATGCTTTAAATTTTTAAAGGCTTGTCATCAGCAGAAATACCGCACAGCATGGAGCTTTTTCTTCTTTTGCAGCCACTTAGCTATGTGGCACAGTGATAGAGTGGCAAAAGCGTGCCGCCACGGATCTAGCTGTAAGCTTGAGTGTTTAGGGTGGGGGATACATGCTGGTAGCCACCCTGGGTGGGTAACCAGTAAGTGGCTATTATTAGACCCGTTTGGGTTGGGGGAAGAGAAGGAGTGGGGCATAAGAAAGCTGTAATCCTTTGCACACCTTTATTGGAGACCCTGGTGTTCTGTGACCACGATTAGAGTCATGCAGTGCACTCAAGTATCCAGATCATTTATTAAGAATGGTATATGGCATTGTTACAGGTAGCAAATAATTATGTATCTCTTCCCAGCTTCATTTGTGCATAGAAGAAGTGCCACCACGGTGCGGTATGTTCAGGTCTGATCTATTCTTAGTATTCTCCTGTTGTTTGTGTGGATCTTCTGGAGGAGAGGCTTCTGAATATTTTGTAAGACTACGGAAATGTGACTGTGAAAACACTTGAAAGCACTTATGACTTCTCTCCAAATGATTAGATTTCAAATTAACAGTGTCCTTAACAGTAAAAACATGTACTGCCTTGAATTATGAAGAAGGCTGAACGTATCACACATCAGCATTAGATAACTAAATGCAAGCTGATGTTTGTGTTTACAAAGCATTTGAAGTTCATAATTTTGTCAGTCAATAACATTATATTATCAAATCTTTTATTTGTTTCAAAGCTGTCTGGACTGCAGAATAAATGTTACTGCTTGAGCTACTAAGCTGTTGCCCTTGGTGAAGGATAAAGATAGATCTTGTTGGTGCTTCGTTATCTGCTGTGTGAAAGCTTCTTCTTTCACATGTCTGAGATGCGAAACTGGAAGAGACCTTATGGTCATTAGTTCAGATCCTTACAAGCCAGGAGGGGTCATGTCCTATATAATACTGTCACAGAATTTAATGAAATCATTTTCTGTTTCTTCCTTCAAACACTCCAAACCTCACTGCCATGGTGGTTAAAATCCTTCATGAGAAACCTTAATCTATGCAGGTCCCTGTGCCAGCACCAGCATGTAGGTACAGCAGTATCCAAAAGCGATGCAAGCTGGTCTGTCTCCCTCTCACTTGAACGTTCACTGAGAGCGGCATTATAGCGAGTGCTCGGGGAAAATGCCAGAAATCATGTCATGCTTTACATCTTTTCCTTTTATTAAGATGGCTTTCCAGCATACATGTTTTTAACTACCCCTGGCCCAATCCTTCACCTCCCTGCACTGGGAAGGATCGGTGTGGGACCTGGCGAGGCTTTGCCTCGCCTGCTGGCAGGAGTCTCGGGGCAGATGTGTACTCATGCGTTTCTTGTGGGTACGTGCTAGTCAGGCCACAGCTCTGATTTCTCTTGGCATGGCATTACCTATTTAGCAGTATACAAAAATAGCACGTATCCTCCCGTTCTGTAACAGGCTGTCACTTTTTAATTGCTAGAGAGGCAGCACTTTGGAGAGTTTCTGTAATGATGTGGCTTGGTTTTTTTTTTTTTTTTTCTTCTTAAAAGACGAAACTGTTCTCCCTTGAAATATCATTAGTGGAGGCAGGAGAAGAGAGGCTAGTTCGTAAGATCAAACAAACTTTATCGTTTCCTTGGGATTATAACTAAAAGCTGGTGGTTGAGTTGTTGCAGTGACCAGTTTCTCAGAGATTATTGCGTAATTAATCATGGTATTGAAGAAAGAGAGAAAACAGAAATCAAAGTGACTTCTTTGCATCATCCATCAAAATCCATCAAGGCCTTTTAGGTGCTCATCAACTCTTTTCCAGGTTATGAGTCTAAGTCTCTCCCTAGCAATTCTGCTGGTTCCAGACGAATAGCTTTCCTGTAGGTTGGTGCCCGAGACAGGGAATTGGTCCCTATGTTAAATGTCACAATAAAGTATTATAATGCATCTTCTGAAGGGATCTTGGGAATTTTGCAAGTCTTTTGTTACTAGAGAGGATCAACTTTACTTCAACCTGCCTAAGCAGATACTTATTTAATGTGCCCATTGGAAAACCTTCTGAAACAGACATTCTCTCAGCTCTGTCAGGTAATTTATTTCTGTGCTTATTGGTGATGAGAGGCAACAGCCAGAATCAGGAACTTGGGAAACCTGGGCTTGTTATACAATTTCTCTCCGTGTGCTTCTTCCTTAATAATCTTGGGTTCCATTTCCTTGTTGTTTTGGGGGCTCATTAACATGGTAAAGATTATTCCTATGAGTACACTCTGTTTTCCTGAGTTTTATCTGCTGATATCTGCGTGCAGGCTGCCTGAAAGATTGTATCATTTAATTAAAGAAAGAACAAACAAGAGGATTAATGTAATCTATGGGATAGGGACAGGAGACTGGAAAGGGTCAGGCAAGAGCTAACGCAGGGCTCACTTGAATGTCTGGCAAAAAAACCCCACAGTTCACTGCATGCTAAAATTGGTAAATAGAAATCCTTTAATACTTCTGGCAAATAACGAATAGCAAAGTCTTGGTGTCAAATATGAACGTTCTCATTTACATTTAAATAGTTTAGGTTTACTTGCGTGTGTTACGCATAGCATAAAATAATGCTCTATTATTGCAAATATTACTTTTAATGAAAGTAAATACCATCCTCACCAGTGTTAATCTGCTGCACTCAGGAGTCTGTTTCCAAATACTAATTTCTGGTAAATGACCTTTATCAGCTCTGTAAGATTTTATTTGGAAAATGTTTTGTGTCAGAGCCTGGAAACGTTTGCTGGTGGTCTGGTTACATTTGTTAATAGCCATCACCATCAATCTGCTCAGTGTCTTACAGCCCCGTGAAGGATGGGGCATCCTCTCTTTCAAAAACGTAGGGTCCAGGATGACTTGGGGACCAGCTGGGACTCGGTGACAAACACCGAGGTGAAGGGGGGTTGGCAGATCTCAGAGCTACAGGATGATGACTTCCAGAAACATCAACGTTCAGCGTGGTGCAGATAGTTGAGAAACCATTCTGGCCTGCAGAGCTGGATGCTGGTCACCATTTCTCAGCTTGGATTCAAAGCTGGGGACTGAACTTGATCTTCCAAGGGGTTTTCTGTTTATAAAATTGTTGCAGTTTATCAGGCCTGACATGGAAATACCTTGCTCATCTACATGATTAAGCTATAAATAGCAGAGTAAATGAAGCTGCTTTTTAACTAAGAGGTTGTTATTTGTTATTGAAGTTCAGGGGGCTTATTGCCCAGTATGTGGGTGATTTTCCTAAACCCTTGTCTTTGCCAAAATGATGGTTGTTCACCCTGGGGTTCTGCAGATTCAGGTGCTATTTGGGAGTACTGTAAGCGATCACATTGAGTTATGCGAGCCTGTAAGTGACAATAACAGTTAGGAAAACCTCGCCCCTGTTTGTATTCTTCCGTATTTATTGTGAGGCTGGAAGGTAGAGACAGTCAGGACAAAGAGCGATGGTTTTCTGTTGGCATTTTCACTCCCTCTGAAAAAAAAAAAAAGTCTGAGGTTGCCAGTTGGCTGTAGCTCAGCAAGTTTGTGTCTGAGATGATTGTGTCTGTAGAGGTTTCTAGTCATAATTCCTATGCCCCTAGGCCAATCTTATTGATCATTCAGGTAATAGCTTCTGCCATTGAAGCTTGCACTTAATTTATTACAGAGGAAGTCCTGCTGACTGTTTCTTTAGATGGTTTTCCCTGTTTGTGTACTCTTTGTCTTTGAGCCAGCACCCTGGCATGGATATTGGAGTAACGTGCCCTGTACTGGCTGCCGGGTACCATGCTGCTGCGAGCCAAGAGCAGCTGATAATGGGGGATTGGGTTACCAGTCAAAAAAGTTTGTTTGCTGCCTGTCGGGCATGCTTATCCAAAAAGAGATAAGAAACTCTTGCTCAGTTTTCAGATGAAAATCAGCTATGCACAACAAGAAACAGCTTAAATTGCCTTGAAATTCAGAGTCTTTTGTGATGCCAGAGTAGCAGATGGCCTGTTGTCACCACAGATGAAAATTATGTTAATTAATATATTACAAAACTGACTCCAGTTGAACATTTGTTTTTTATGAGCATGTGATTATCAGCTTTTCTGAAAGATGAATTTTGGGAATATTTGGATTGATTTATTTCTCTGAAATAGCTTTCTGGAGATTTAATATGATGTTTGTTTTTGGTGCTGTAACTATAAATGGGTACAAGACATTTGGTTGGTGGTGACACAGTTAAAGAACTTGGGGTAAATTAATTTAAAGAGTTTGTAAATCTATTGCACAATTGCTGTAACCTTGTGTAGAGTGTGCACTCTCATCTGCTGCACACATGAGCACCTCTGATACGGCTACACCGTAGTCCTGACCCAAGCAGCAGCTATTTTCAGTATTTCTAGCAGTTAATTAATGGAGAGATGGATTGAGTGAAGATCTGAATTCTTCTGTATTCATGAGCCAAGACCTTGCATGCACATTTTTCCCCCTGAAGGAAACCTGTAAAAATCCAGGATGTTTTCAGGGGACTCTTTGCGCACCATGTAGATCTTCTGGATGATATTAAATGTCTTATGAGGAACGGTTGAGGGAATTAGGATTGTTTAGTCTGGAGAAGAGAAGGCTGAGGGGAGACCTTATTGCTCTCTACAACTACCTGAAAGGAGGTTGTAGTGAGATGGGAGCTGATCTCTTCTCCCAAGTAACTAGAGATAGGACACGAGGAAATGGGTTCAAGTTGCACCAGGGGAGGTCTAGGCCGGACATTAGGAAAAAATTTTTCACTGAGAGAGTTATCAAACATTGGAACAGGCTGCCCAGGGAGGTGGTTGAGTCACCATCCCTAGATGTGTTCAAAAGTCATGTGGATGTGGTGCTTAGAGACATGGTTTAGTGGTGGAGCTGACAGAGTAGGGTCAATGGTTGGACTAGATGATCTTAAATGTCTTTTCCAACCTAAATGATTCGATGATTCTAAATAACAGACTTTGAGATGGGTGTTTCCTTGGGCAGGTTTCACAAGGCAGGGCCATCCCACATTTTTGCTGTTGAAAAATTAATTCTGCAAGGCCTGGTACAATCAATATTTCATTTCTGTTCTTCCAAATTACTGAAAGTCTTTTGAAAAGTGCTGCTATTCGGAGGCCTTTGTATGCAACCTAGAAAGCTTTTCTTTTCTTGCCTGTAGGAGCATGTTGGCTTAGGCTGAAGGATGGCTTTGACAATAGCCGGCACAGATGCTTCAGAAGGTGTAAATCCTCTTCAGTCGGCAGATGCAGATAATCTGTCCCCTACTGTTAGCCACATCCTGATCTCTAACAGATAAAGACTGGCTTAATCCCCAAAGCATGAGCTTTTAATATCCTTTACAAAACCTTCCTCTGAATTCACAAGACCCTTGCATGGTTTCCCCCCCCATGAAGTCACTGCTGGGTGGCTGAGAGCTGTTCGGGGCTGTCTGAAAGGCAAAGAGGTGTTTGCTGTGGAAAATGTCGAAGGCTGGTCACAGAACAGCCCCTGTGCTGCTACCAGCTTCCTCTCTGCAATTTGCAGAAACTGCTGATTTTTATTTATAGAATCATAGAAGGGTTAGAGTTGGAAGGGACCTTAAAGATCATCTAGTTCCAAGCCGCCTGCCCTGGGCAGGGACACCTTCCACTAGACCAGTTTGCTCAAAGCCCCATCCAACCTGTCCTTGAACACTTCCAGGGATTTACTACTTATCAATTTTTATTTTTTTTAAATTATTTTTTTATTCTCCCCCTCCCTTGACTTGCCAACTTTCATCTTCTTATGGAAAGAGTTGGTCTCTGGTGACGAGGCCCTTGCTTGGGCGGCCTTTAGCCCTGCATGGTCTGATGCAGCCCTATCCCTCCAACTCCTTTGTCTGCAGGAGGTTTTTCTTCTCGTGAAATGGAGAGCACTAGGGCACCAACGTGTTTGCCAGGAGAATGCACTGAGCGTTGCTTTTTTTTGTCACCAAACCACCCCTGTCTGTCTGGGAGCCCTTTCCCATCTTGAAAGGGCTTGCTGCAAGCTGGCGCTGGCTGGTGTTGGCAGGAAGCCCCGACGGCTCTCAACTGGGCAGGGAAGCCTGGCTGCTTTCCCCGTGGTGATGCGTTTCAGGCCAAAATGTGCAGGCTCCCTGGTGAAGAGGGCTTTGCTGTGGCATCTCTGCTGTCTGCTGGGCAAGGAGGCGGCTGCGGTGGGATTTGGCAGGCTCTGCTGCGGTGCGGGGTTTGGTGCGGCGAGTGAAACGCAGCCAGGCGTCGGTGCCGGCGTGAAGGGCAGTTTTGCTGCCAATGTGCCGCGTTGTTCAGAAAAGCAGCTTGGATGAGCTCTGGGAAGAGCCAGTGTTGGTTGGTGCAGAGAGCTCCATGCCCTTTGTAGCTCTCATCAACCTCTTAAAAGTCTGAGCAAATCTGACTTTGTTTTCCCACCTGGGAAATCAGGCATGATGCTTTTCCACCCCACTGTTTGTTCCCTGGGAGGTAGCGCTGTCTTGGAGCATCTCCATGTGCCTAACTCTGTGAGAGCACAAGGTTGACCCTTCCCTGCTGTCTTAAACACTTGCAAAGTGTTTAAAATCCTGTATAGAAATTACATCAAAGTATTTTGGTTTTATTTATCCTAGTCATTGTAAGGGAGAGATCTTCGCATGAATGTAAAAGCACAAGTTTTACAGAGCTGCAAAATACACTGCAAGCACTTGTTTTAGAAGAACCCGTAGGGAGTAATGAGCTTGTGTTGAAGGTTGAGGGGTTTTGATTTTTTCCTTTTCTTTTTGGGGAAACATGTTTGTTTTGAGTAAATTGCAAAGGACTCTGAACACTCGTGAGAGCAGCTTTTAATTGCTTTGTAGCAAGTGTTATTTTTCTTCACAATCTCACAGTTAAGCTACTCCCTGTGGTTTCCCTGTGTAAGTTCTGCTGTTGGTACAAATTGATTGTGCCTCTGCCTTTTGTGTTGGGAGGAGAGGGGAAATTCATTCCCAGTGCCCTCGGCTTGCTAGAAAGCTCTGCCTGCCAGGGTTTGAGAATCCAAATGGTGCATTGGGATTATTTAAGGGCTGAGCATTTTTGTATTGTCCTGAATGCTATTTTATTCCCTCCTCCCCGCCCCCGCCCCTCCAGTCTTTAATTTTTCTAGAACTTAAATTACAGCTTGCATTAGTGATGAACAGGGTTATGCTGGTACAAGTGACTCGGTGGTAAACCTTGTGTTTCAGTGGCTTGTTACATTTGGAGAGGGAGGGGGAAGAAAAAAATCCTCTGCCGTTTTGAGCTGAAAATGTGAATGCCTGAACTAAACCAGCAATTCATTATACTTGAAGCAAAGTTTGGACAGGGATTTATTTGCCTAATTTGAAATTGTCTTTGAATTAGTCTGTGACGGTCTTTATATGAAAACTCTTGAGTTTTATTTTTCTGTCAGTGTCTAATCTGTGTGTAATGGCAGTTTGAGTTAGTGAAGAGGTAGCAAATGTGTGTAGTTCGCACAGCTTCCAGTGCCATAAATAGATTTATTTCATACTTAGGCACGCATTTGCTTTTAAGCCTTGACTCAGAGCAGCACATAAGCATGTGCGTAAGCAGTCCCGCTGATTTCTGCAGGCTGTGCAGTGCACAGCTCTGCCGAGGCTCCTGGTAGCGATAAGAAGGACAGTAAAATCCCAACAGAGAATGATGGGTCGGCACGCAACTGTGCCAGCACAGACGCACATCTGCCTATGCGCACGCTGCTGGGGTCTTGCTGTGTCCCACCATCGGTGTGTGCAGCTGCAGGGCCAGGCTCTGCACCATCCGTTTTGCCAGCTCGAGCTCACAATCTTCTTGCAGTGCTGGGTCTCCTTACTTTAAAAAAATTTTTGTTGGTTGGTTGGTTTTTTCAGTGCAAAAGTGTGGGGAAAATAGTGATGTTAGATACTGGTGTCTGTGTTGACTGTTGGCAAGTGCTGTCTGGACTGGCAAGTCCTGCATGTGTCACTCTGCAGGCACGTAGTGAGTTGTTGGAGGCTGTCAGTCGTCGTGCTCCCCGGACGGGATGAATCGCAGACAGACATGCTGGTGGGGAAACCATGCATGGGCACGCACCAGCCTGCAAGCATGTGCTCACAAGCATCCACGGTTTGGACGTGGGGGGTGTCTTCAGACGTATTCAGAAAGAGCAGATATTGCTGGAGAGAGGAAAACAAATCTGTGGTCTGAAGGCAGATGGAGAGTGCACAGGAGAAGAAGAAATGATAGCCAGAGGACTTCAGAAATCAGCCAGGAAAGATTTCAGAGAACATGCCCTCAAGGGCTGAGAGCAGCTTCCCATGCCAAGAGGCTGGTCAAGACAAGTAAAAAGACAAACCATGGGTAAGGGTTTGGAGCAATATTCAAGTCAGTCAACCAAAGATTTACAGCCACAACCAACTATTAATAACAGATGGTTTGATACCAGAGCTGGAGGTCAAAACCAAAGGGCTACTGTTACCACACCATGTTTGTCTAGTCTTACTTAGCAAGCCTTGCATTGTAGTTTGGGGGTGGTGGTGGTGTGGTGTATGTGTGTCAAATGAAACATCCAGCTTACTCCTTGTTTTCACCCTGCAGGCAGTGACAACCCATGTTGTCCATTCAAAGAAGGGCAGAGGGATTCCCAACAGTTGCCCAGAGAGGTGGTAGATGCCCCATCCCTGGAAACATTCAAAGTCAGGCTGGACGGGGCTCTGAGCAAACTGATCTAGTTGAAGATGTCCCTGCTTGTTGCAGGGGGGTTGGACTAGATGGCCTTTAAAGGTCCCTTCTGACCCAAGCCATTCTGTGATTGTATGAGCCTGATGAGACTATGCACAATGACACAATCCTCTCAGCAGTGTTGTGCAATGTCCCTCCTTATGTGGGTCCCGGACATTTTCTTTTAGTAGTCCCTGTAAATGCCCGTGGTCATAGTCTGTCTCGCCTTAGGATAAGGTTCAGTTTCTCTTTGTCTGTTTCTTGGTTGCTATTGGTGTCCTTTTCCCTATAATTTTTCACCTCTTCATTTGACAAAGGGATCTCAGGTCCGTATTTTCATTGTTCTGCCCTCTTGTGTAAAAAGATGTGCTGAGGACGTGGACAGATGCACCCCCTCCTCCCCCGTACGTTTGTTGCTAGCAGGGTACTTAAAAGCCAAAAAATAAGTGATCTCATCCTGTTGCAGAGAAGATCTGTAGCCAGCATTGCCTTTATTATTGCCCCCCGCCCCCCCCCAGGTGTTGTTCTTCCCTTCACTGCTTTTCTCAAATATGTCTTGACATAGAACATGTCCATACAGGGATCCTCAGGAAAGTTGAATTAAATTAACTAAAGGTGTGAATTTAAAAAGGATTATTTAAACCTCATTAAACTTCTGTGTTTGCACACTTTTCAAAATTAAAGTTGCTTTAATTTGATTTCAGTTCACTTCACTTCCTAAGTGGAGTAATCTCAATTTAATTAAGGCAAACTAATTGAGTAAATGTCCAAAGAGAGATTTAATGCCAGGTAGAAAAGGAGCGTTCAAGGAAAATGAGTAAAAGTGAAGTTGAGCTTTTTCAAAACTAATAAAAACGAAAACTCTTTCCAGTGTGAGATGTTGCAAGAATTAGACATGATTTGTGGCAAACACTGTTATCTTGTAAAGGATACTATTATCAAGTGAAAACCATTTCTTTTGGCTCACCTGAGCAAACTTGCATCACTCCTTCAATTCTGGGCACCAGCCCAATATTGTGAGAGGAGAAAGTTAGGTGTATTGAATGTCTTCTTATTTTACTTTATTCATTCCTTTAGGAACCAGAGTAGATTTATGCCAAATAATAACCTGTTTGTTTTTATTTTATCTACCTGCCTCCTCCATCTCTGTTTTCTACACAATATTTTTCTGGTGCTTTTTCTTGTGGAGAAAAGAGATTGGGAGGAAGAGGGATGAAAATGCATCTCTTCTTTCATGTGAAGGTACTTCTCTTCACCTGTGTATGAGGTGCTCAGCCAAATCTCATTTCTATCTTGTGTCCAAAGGAATTCCTGTCAGGTCTTTATCTGTCAGTTCTGCAGAAGGTTCATCATCAGTGACAGTGAGAAAAGTGAAGAGGTGTCACGCATGACAGCAGGAGGGTGAAATGCAGAGGTAGGAGGTTGTGTGGTGGTCCTTGGCATGACCTTGAGCTAGTTTTTATCATCAGAGGAAAATAGCAATTAATGAAGAAGCTTCTGTGCCTCAGAGACAGGAATTGAGCAGCACTGAACATCAAGATGTTTCATAAAACCTCGGAAGAAGGCGTGATTTACAGTACAAAAACCTTTTACCTCTTTAGAGAGGGTGAAACAGGCACGTTAGCTTTGTTCATGCTTGTACTCTCACTGTTAGATTAGTAAATCCAAGCGTATGGATGAGGAGTTCTTTAAGTATTTCCTAGTTTCCTTGTTCTGCCTCTGTGTTGCAATAAATGTTTAGCGAAGTGGAGCTCATCCTGGGATAAGCCATGCTGGCCGTTTGTTTATTCTTTATCCTCTTATGTTATATTTTTAAAGGTGGAAACAGGCTTATGTGGGCTTTTGCTCAGGGGTTCTTCTTTGCTCCCTAGCATGCAGTTGAGAAGGCGAAATGGGTAATTTTTTTGGTGTGAGGATTTTGGGTTCTTCCCTGTCTCCTTTCTCATGGATCTCCATGCAAAGGGCTTTTCTAAAGGGAGCAGAAGTCATGCTTTCTTCCAATGCTTCCTCTGCCCTGAGATGTTGAGAAGCCGAGTGCCTACCTCCACCAGCTTCAGGGGCATCTTGCGGTCATTCCTAAGTGGCCCTGTCACAACAGGGCAGTTCAGAAGTACAAACTGAGTCATCAGAGGTAGAGAATGTAGGTTCTTGCTGTTTCTTTTTTGTAGTATTTATTAATTAGAAATGTGTGATATCAAAGTATTTGTATCTGAAACAGGTTCTTGTTTCTACTTTGTTGCCTGAACAGTTAAACCCAAAATCCAGGTTTCGGACATCTCTTGAGCATGCTGTGCAAGAAGTACAAATTTGGTTTTACATATCTTTGGGCTGTCAGCTGTGCAAAGAAAGGGAAAAAGGGACACAGCAAATATGTCTATGTAGGAGATGATGTATGCTAAATTCAGAGACTATTTAAACAGGCATTTAACAAGAAAGCAAATACAATAAAGAGCTTTAGCTTATTCCCCCAAAATATTTTTGATGGGCAGGAGTAAGGTGTAGGTAAGCTATGGGTTTCTTTAGCAGCAATAAATTACATGAGGTACTTAGCTTATAGATTGACCTGCATTAATAAGGCAAAAGTATATCTTACGTAAGCAATTTATGCTTATATTTTATTCAGGCAACTTATTGCTGTGAAGGGATTGATGATACTGGTCCTTAGACACCATTTAAAACTAAAGAAATAGCTAATGAAGGTTAGTAGAAATTAATAATAAATCCTGTTATATTTGATTTGTGTATCAGTAATACAGGTCAAAGAACCAAAATGCCATTGGAGAGCTGTCAAGGCAACTATTTGGATTTGATGTTGACTTCTAGCAGATGCAAACCCTGCTTCTTACTTTGAAGTGGAAGCATCTATATTTTATGATCAGTCAGAGCCAGCAACCTTATATGCCTGAGTCATAGGACTCAGTTTTTACAGGCTAAGCAGGCAAACATAAATGTGAATTTCCTCCCGGGTATGTTTTTCAGTTGACTGATGGTGAGCAGTTTTGAAAACTGGCTGCTTTTTGGCAGCCAGTCTCTGATCATGGGCTTTTCTGGCTTCTTTAGTAGTCAAATGAAATGGCCAAAGTAGTGAAGAAATACCTGTTGTCCTCATCAGCAGTGTTGCTGCCTTTGCCTGCAGTGTGTTTTCCTTTCTGAAGGATATTCCACCTTGTGCTGGACCTCTGAGGCTCCTAAGAGGGACAACATGGTGTTGCATGAGAGTTGCATCAACCGTCGATGAAATATTTGTAGTACTAATTGGGAATAGCTAAAAGAAACTATCCAAAGGTATCTCTTGCTGCCCAAACGTATTTTATTCTAATTTTAAATACTCCCTCAAGGTGCCCCCTAACGTTTTAAGCTTTCTTACAGAAAGTTCAGAGCTGGTGGGGTCCTTGGCACATCGTGTAGTCCTTTATCCTGTCCAAAGGCACTGTGTACCATTAGTATCTGCTCTCTAGATTTTCACTGCAAAGCAAAACTGCCCTTGTCTCTTTCTTCTTGAGTTACTCCCAACTCTGTATTTGGCACAATCAAACCATTCATTGTGTGAAGGCGAAGGAGTTGATGTTGGGTGGAGCAGAAGCCTGGATTGTGATGTGCTGTGAGAAAGTAAATTTGTTCTGGAAATGAAGAAAGCGCCTTCAGGAGGACAGACTTCTTGTCTTGATAGTTGACTAACGGATTTATCTAATGGTGTTCAGCTTGTATGTAGTCCATTGTATATGTGTTTGTCAGATGTCTAGGACGTGGCTTTGTTGAGATGACACTGGAGGTGCATCAAAAGATACTGATTTTAGTTCTCGGGGCCTTTTTTCTTTTTCCTACTACTTCACTGTTACAACTCCAATTAGAAGCTAATTCTGAGTGATGTTGGTGTGGTACTAAACTCTGGTTTCAGGGCCATTGTTGTAGGGTTTTAAGGAACGTTAGGAAAAAAAAAAGCTTCAAGCACTTTCATTAGAACACTGGGCATCATGAAAATCTTCTCAATGACTCTGAAAAAATCTTTAATAGGACATTAAGATGGTATTTTTCCTATATAGTAAAATCTCTTCCAGGACTAGCTGTAAACATCATTTTGATAATCTTCCTGAACTTCATGGGAATTGGGCTTACTGTTTCCTCAAAAACTGTCTCAGGAAGAGAGGACAGTTGTAAAGGGGCTTATCCCTGCCATATGTATAGCTAGAAGGAAGAATTCCAAATGGTCTGTCTTCTAACCCTTGGATATCTATCAGTTTGTTCTCAGCATCTTTTCTTTGAACGGGCTCTCAGCTTTACAGTTTTCATTATTGACTCTTGAAAAGAGATGCAGCATTTGTCAGAATTTTCTGTGTTAATATTATCTTATCTTAAAGAGCTTGCTGCTATTAAGGCAAAAACTACTCTGTGGTACTTGGCTTATGCCATTTCTGAGGCTTTTACCCTGTCTCAATTCATGGCAGACAGACTCAGCTGTTAGGCATAGAGAACAGTCTCCTGCTATGCTTCAGTAGAAGCTCAATGTCTTGAAAAAAACTAGGTGCCATTTTCTATTTCAGTTTGTAAGACAATTGAAGAATGGGAACTATATTTAGCAGCTGCTTTTAAACTGTGTGTAAATTGTTTTCCCTTGTTCTCGTAGGTACTTTTAGCAAGAAGAGGTCAAGGCACTCGCAGGAACGCAGGACAGCAGAAGCTTATGCTCCTGCAGAACCTAAATAAAAAAGGGAGAGTGTCCTGGTTTGGGGCCCAAACCATGACAGGAGACATTCTGGGAAATTAGGGGGGAGAGGTGGCAAAGACATGGTGATGGAGAGTGAGATGCCCATAGTTGCACAGCTGATGGCTAGCAGACCTGCCCCAGCTCTCCTGACACGCTTTGCCTTTGGGCTAGATTTCCGTGCTTCTGTACTCAAGCTGCTACAAGATCACGGTTTGTTTTGGGGTGATATATACCTTGGCACTGAGCTGGGAGCTGCTAGTGACAGTATCTGCTGCCACCTTTTATGCTTATGACGGTGCAAAGGGAAAATAGCTTGTGAATACATTTGACCTTGTTTTCTACGGCCGTGTTGGAATTCACAGGAGTCTTGTGTACGAGGAAGGGGGTGTATGTGCCTGTGAAAGATGTTAAGCTTATAAGACTTTTTTTTTTTTTTTT
>VYXH01007513.1:218102-246663 GCA_013397275.1 Burhinus bistriatus
CTAGACCAGTCTGTAGAAAAGAAATGGCTGGGCTGGTTTATAATATGGCATTACCAAATGGATGTGGCTTTCTTTCCTTTCTGCAGCATCTTGGCTGCTATGGGATAGAAACGGTCAATAGGAAAACAGGTGCTGATTAGTGTAAGATTAGTTGCTATATCTGCTTGTTTGGACTTCAGTCTTGACGTTGTTTCTTGAATTCCCCAGACTGCGCTGACATTTGCAGCTCTTTTTAGGGAGAAAGCTGTAATGAGAAGACAGTGAAGCCATTCAAAATAGGAGTTAGTTTGTCCTTTCATTTGCTATTGTGAAGCCTTCTCATTAGGGTAAATTTCTTACCCCCTGCAAATCAGGTACTGAAGTGTTGGTGGCTCTGCCTTCTAAGCCTGTTTGCTATGCTTAGAAATGCAGAGAATGTCTTCGCTGTTAAAAACACAGATCATATTGTTTCAAATACAGTCATTGCCCAAGAACAAACCCAGCTCGCCCCACGAAACCCTCTTAGAAACTACTTTCCCTGTTCCCCAAGGATGAGGCCAAGCATCTTTGTTTTAGTGAGGCTGAGGCTGGGTTGGAAGACCATGTGAGGATATTGGGAACCTGGGTTCCTCCCAGCTCCTGGGAAGCTGAGCTGGCAGAACAGACTGGGAGTTGGGAGATGCATTGTTGTTATATGGGACCGGTTGACCTTCAGCTGAGCTCTGGCTGAAGCTCAGTGATGTATTGCTGCTTTTCTGTCCTATGCTAGTGTTTTCATGAGAAACATCTACGGAAATATTAAGGAAATAGTTGCAATATTTGTGTCTGCATTTTGCAAATTCCATAGTGAGCAAGACAAAGAGAAAAGTTTTCTCATCCTCAGTTTTGAACTGTGGTACTGTCCATGAATGAGCTTCTATCAAAATTAACAGACAAATGTTAATATTTAGAGCAAACAACCTTTCTTTTTTTTTCTCAACTCTATTCTGCTTCTTCATGTAAACTAATTAACAATAAAGCCTTAAACAAGCACAGTACTGAAGTAACGGTTGTCTTTACATATATTATTGTAATTAAAAAGCTTTTCCTTATGGTCTTTCAAATCTAAATCCTTCTACAATAGGGTCTCCCTACCACAACCATTTTCAGAGGTTTCATTAGTTCTCAGTGTACCAGCATTTATCGCTTTCTGCACTCCCTCCTGAAAACTTAGACACTGTTAACATTGTGAATTGCATTGCAGTGCTGTCTACACTAATTAGTTTTTTTCCAGGCTTGGTTTATGCCTCAGAGATGTGCTGCAGAAAAAACAGCTAGATAAAGAAAGTTATTACAGCACTAATGAATCTGTGCAGCTCAACTGAAAGGTAGCGTAAGCTGATGGCAACAGGCTGTGGGGCGGGGAAGAGGTTTGGGTATGACAGTCCACGAAGAGCCTGCCCTCATGCAAGTGAGATGTGGCCTCTCTGCCTCATTTCTTTGATTGTAAAACCAAATTAGGACAACCCTGTTAGCAAATAAGAAGGGTGCTGCGAAGAGTGCTTTGTACTCTCCTTCATGAAGTGCTTTGCTGACTTCCTCCGAGAGGTGGGTTAGAAGTATCACTATGGAAATTGCAGGCTCTTTCCCTTCAAATGTAGTGGTAGGTGGGGAAAAGAGGTAAGGACCACTCATTCTACCACTTCTCTGAACGACTGCTCATAAAGTTGCCTCGTTTTGTGCTGCAAGCACACAGTCCTGTCCTGCTTTCTTGTTCTCCAAAGTTTGCTTGAAGTGTACGGAAACCTCATGAGCAAAGGAAAATACTGGTTAGGAGCCCCTGGCCAGCGTGAAGATCAGGACAAGGTGCAGATCAGTGGGTTGTGATTCAGAGCTCTTCCTTAGAGAGATGTGATCCCAGCGTGCAGTGAGCAGGCTGTGGTCAGCCCTCGTGCATGCGGCAGTTATGGGTAAAGGAGAGGATGGAAAGCCTTGGAGACCTCCCTGTCTTGGTGCAGTGTCAGACCCAGTGCCAAAGCTTGCAGTCATTTTGGTTAGAGCAATCCAGTTGACTTGACCCTTCAGTTTGTACTTACTGGTTTTCCCCTTTGTTTAAGGGAAAATGATGGTATCAGGTTTGTTATTTGTGAAAGCATTTAATCTCCAGGACTGCTCTGATTCTTAGTGCCTCTAAGTGTACAGAGATGAGGCAGCAATGAATGTAATTCCCTTTGGCATGAAGTACTGGTCAGATACCTGCTGCCGTGATGGGGTCATTTACAAGAAACTGTATCAAACAGTACAAAAGGGAGAGATGCTTTTTTCTCCCCCTCCTGTTTTTTTAAGCCAGTCAACCAAAAATAGTGTTCAGCTGTAGCCAGTATTTCTCTCTCAGATTATTGATGGAGAGGTTCAAGTGGAAGACGCGTTCCCTGTAGCTGCCTGTCATTTTGCAGTGCCAGTAGCCAGACTTGAGACTCTCTTCTGGCAGTGGAAGACTTATCCTGCTTACCTCCAAGCGAAGCTCACCAGAGTACAAGCAAGTATTAAGTGTGCCATAGTCTCTTTGTGCTACCAATGACTTTACACAGTCAAAGAAATACTATCTTATCTCTTTTATGTAGTATTGGCATAATGAACTGGGGTTTGTTGTATGTTTAAGTTCACACATAGCAGCTCTGAACCATAATAAGACTTTCAAGAGCATTAACCCTTGGAACGGGTAGCTAATTTGGCTCTAAATCAAGAAAGGAAAACGCCCAGGACTGTCAGAGGGAGAGGGAGTGCTTAATCAGAAGCTGTTTTGATAAAAACATTGTGCTTTTGGCAGAAGTCCTGCTGAGCATGCTGCATCCAGGACACACAGCTTTGTTGTAGTCTTTTATTTTTTTTCCTCTCCAATTGACATTAAACACAATAATTAAAGCAACAGAGATTAACATGTCAAGCCAAGCTTTTCATTTGTTCTTTTTTTTTATTATTTTTTTTTCTGTGAGCTACTCAATTTCCCCTTAATTCAGCAGATCATGTCTTTTAAAGAAGGCTGATTCAATAGCATGTTGGTCGCAAAAGGAGGAAGAAAGTCTTGCTCTCTCTCTGAAACTTCATATAAATACGTCGTACATTAATGAAAGAAAATTATCTTTGTAAGCAGCCTTTCTTCTGGCAATAAGCTTGACTTAGCAGGCGTTTTGAGGCATTAAGAATAGAGATTTATTTCCAAATGACCATCCAGACTGCTCAAAAGGATTTTGATTTTTATAATTAGTTTTTCCTGTTTATATGTTTTATGGTCTTTATCTTCTTTGCTTGAGCAAAGGCAGCTTTTCTTGTAAACACACATACTTGCATTTCTTTGATTTTATTCTGCTTGGTATAGTAAATGCATCCAGCCAGTAATATAATTCTTCTTCTATGGAATTTCTGCCCAAAATGCTCATTGTGGTGTAATGATTTTTAATAGATTCCCAGTGAAAGCGGTGTTGATACCACAACAGCATTCAGATGTGAGGAAAAATAAAACTATTGATCTGTTCCAGAGCAAAAGAGTATGTTTGGGGCTGTAGTCCCCCACCTCATTATCTTGCAGAGGGGATTTAGGAAGGCTGTAGTGAAAGGAGCCTTAGCTCACAGGGTGCTTGTTGCTGCTCTGTCCTTTAAGAGTAGATCTTTGCCTGTGAGCAAGCAATTAGCAATACTGAAACAGCTACTGGGTACCTAGTGGAAGCGTTTTCATTGCATAACACAAAAATGGGTGGCTGCACTTTGAGGGGTGCCGGAGGTCATCCACGCTCCCTTTACAGAGCAGATGTGCTGGTGAGATGTTTCTGCTCCTGCCTGCATGAGAAGGGCTGCTGATGTGGTGGGAAGAGAGCTGGTGAAGAAGATAAGGCAAAGCCTTTTTCAGGTGGTGGTTGGCTGTATGTCAGGACATCAAGTGGTCCTGTTTTGCTCGACTTCCAGTTTGCCTGCCTAAGACAGTGGTGAGAGACAGACATCAAAGAAGAACTTGTGAAGCTGCCAGTGAGCTTTGTTTGCCCTACAAAGGTTTTCATGGGAAGGGGCGAGCATCCCCATGCTCGGCATGTGCTCCTGTCATGTTCCCCTTTGGGGTATAAAGTAGCTGGTGGAGAGCAAAGCTCTGAAGTTGCTCAGCGGGCAGAGCAGAGCTGGCAGCCACCATCTCCTGCCTTATGATGTCTGTGTGGCTTATTACAGTCCTGCTTTGCTTGGCCAGTTTCACCTAAACGCACACAGGCCATAACCAGCTCCTGATGGATGTCCTGCTACCAGGCCGTGTTTGAGGGGCTGATATAAACAGGAGTGCAGGAGGCTGAGTTTTGGCATGCATCATGTTAGCTGGAAGTGAGCACCTAGGTGCCTCTCTCCTGCTGCTCTGTGCAGCCTTGCTGTATTATGCAGCATAGAATGGGAGCGCTCCTTTGGCAGTCTTCTCTGAGAAAATCAGTGTGCTTGTCTGCTAAGTCCTGGTTAGTGATATGTTAAACTTGCGTCCATTAGGCTTCCAATGAATGAGCTGTAGCAGAGATGCACATCTTATATTTTTTTTAATGGTAAGCAGCAGGTAGAGTTAAACCAGTCTCTCTAACTTGCGTCACATTGCTTTATTATCTGCAAAACGTGCTCTCTTGCTTTGCTGGAAGCCCGAGCATTTGCCAGCCTGGCTCTTGCGCGTCTCTGGGATTTAGTTTCCACTCACAAAGGCTCACTGCTGCTATGTAGACAGAAAACCACGAAACTTTGATTTTAGTTGGCAGTCGTACTTGGACCACTGTAAGAGAGAAAATGTATTTGGACTATGTTTGCCCATAACTCACCCACCTCTCCACACTTTGACTTCTGAGAAGAGATCAAGGCAAATGCTTGGCTCTGGATTAGAGTTGATATAGCTTTGAGATGGACCATTCCCCTCTGCAAAGAAGGGCCAGTGAATCTAGGGAAGCTTTGGGATGGTATGGGACCCTGAATGTGTCTCCAGTGTGGCCAAGTTGTTACTATAACTTATGGAGATTAAATTGGTGGTCTTTGAAGTTTTGCTAGTTTGGGTGCTGATCAACACTTGGCTGCAGATCTTAGTGCAGGCAGTAGCACCCCCCCAGGGACCTTGGTGGCCCCTTGAGCAAGCTGTTTTACAGCTACCTTGGATATATCTCCCAAGAATTGATTCCGTTCCACACTGCAGTGAGGATATGCTTGCTCCTCCAGGACTTGTTCCCCTGTGAAATAATGGACTTGTGTCTTTGCTCTTGGCTGTACGCTCTGTCCACGTCAAGGTGTTCAGACTCACCTTTCTGACCCTCCCAATCTGCTCGTTTCTCATCTGCTTTGTATGACCAGAATGATCAGAAGCCGTTCAGCTGAGCACAGTCCAAGGTCAGCACAGTTCAAGCAATTACAAAAGGAGGCCTTGTTCTGTTGTTTAACAAGGAAAAAAAAAACATTACAGGTGTTTGGGAGGAATTGAGTAGAAGCTCTTATGTCTTTATTTGCAGCTCTTTCCAATGGATTGCTTTAATTTTCAGTTATCTTTTTGCAGTATGTGTTTGGTTTGTTCTTCTGCAGGCTCTTTCAACAAGGGGGCTTTCAAACTCATAGAATGGGTTTGGTTTTTTTGTGTGTAAACTGCTCTTTTGCTACACACACATGCGTGCATGTACCCACGCTTGCTCTCTTCTGGCAACACTCAACTATTTGTGTCTTTATAAAGCAAGCTATTTTGTTTTGATCACAATAGTACAACGCACATGATTGCTGTCACTTATTAGGAAAGTAGCCATCATTACATTATGCAACACTTAACGCAGAAGAGACTCCCCTTGTATCCTCTCTGCTTCTTCATTGGAAAGCCTTTTTGGTGGTTAAGCTGTTGCTGTTTTCTGTGTGCTGGCCTCTTGCTGGCACTGCAAAAACGAGACAGTGGCTCCCTCTGGAGCCAGGACCACTGTGACTCCAGGGACTGTCTATTTTGCTGAATCTGTCGTGGTTTTCAGCGAAATATTTCCACTCAAGCAGTTTTTTCTTTTAGCGTTAAGGATGCCTGTTGCCTGCCCAGTCATTGAGAAGATAGTAATTAGCTCAAAAGTTCAAAGAAGAGTTGTATAAGCAGGGACATGGGCCTGATGCTCTATAATTATTTTTTTTCCCACCTGTATTTATCTGTTGCCTTCCATCCCAGAGGTTTCTGTAGAGATTCACATAACATCATATCTTTTAAACAATATCTAGTGCAATATTTCTATGGATAAATTCCACTGAATTTGCCTGGCTGCAAGTGGAAGTACCCCTTGTCAGGGTAGACTAGTACAGCAGCCGGTATGCACTGAGAGCCGTGCTGCTGTTACTGTGCGTGTGCCTGAGGTCTGCTGAAGTGGTATGTTGTTGTGATGGTCCCAAATGGTGAATACCATTTGCACTGTTGGGTGGTTTTTTTATTCATTATTTAGATGAAGTAAAAATTGTTTGCAGAGAAATCCTTTCATCCCTTGCAGGAAAGAAGGGTGAGCAATTATATGAGGCTGTACACCTTGAACTCAGCATAGCTACGTGTTGCTGTTCTGTGTAGGGACCCTGACTGGGACCCTGACTGGGCCCCTAACATCGAAGTCATTTTACAGAGATGTAAGTAGGTGACAATCCTGCCTTGGGCAGCTTAAACATGTGTGGCCACGTGAGCTCAGCCTGTGAGCAAAAGCTGGCTTAGAGGATGGCCACCAAAGGAGATGACTGGCATTTCTGCTGAGTGTAGTGGGCCTGATGGCAGTCTAGTGGAGCTGGGCTTGCTGCACGGCTGCTTCTGCTGCAAATGGTGCCAAATGCGTCAGGCTGGAGCTAGCTGACAGGCCTAGGGCTCCCTTGTATCACTTGTCAGCCCTTTTCCTGACATCAGCCACTGCCAATCTGGGGCTGAAACAAGTCTGGTTTGAAAGCTCTGATTTTTATGGACGCAGTGAAGCAGTGCTTCTGCCAGGTCTGCTGCAGGCCTGAAGCCTGTAGGCTTAGTGGTGAACTATTTTGCTGTCAGTTAAGCCTGAAAGGAAAGAGGAAACACTGGCAAACAATTAGGGAGAACGCTGGTGGCTGGGGGATGTTTGGAAACCTGTTTGGAGTGTGTATGTTAAGACTCATGGCTAGGCTTGCTGGGTCTTGGCTAGGTCCTGAGCTCTGTGTAGACCTCTGTAGCTCTGTCATAGACCATACCGGGAGGAGTTATGGTTGTCCCAGTGGATGTTTGCCTGCCCAAGAGGTTCCTGGAGCAGATAGGGCAGAGGTGCACTGGGTCTGTTATGGACAGTCCTGTCTCCAACTATCAGTTTCTTTCTAATGAGCCAGTCTCTGAAGTGTCACCCGAGATGTCACCTGTAGGCTGTTGTCTGCTAGGCAGGTGGTGAGCTCCAGAAGAGAGAGAGGGCAGACGGTAACCACTAAACTGTGGCACTGTCTTCTGGAGGTGGTGAGTAAGCTCTGTAATCATGATGGGGGATTATTGCTTAATTGTTTTGTTTTGAAATTGTTTTGACATTTAGGAGTCAAAACTACTTAATGTTTCCATTCACATACTTTCTGACCTCATAAGACTAAGGAAAACACTCAACCTTCTTTTTGTGGGCATAGGATCCCCTGATCTTGATGCATACCATCTCCTGAAGAGCCTTCCTTAGGTGCTAAGTGCTTTCCATAGGTGTCTATTGGTATAGGAATGACCCTCAGAGAAGTGCAGATTGTGGCACACAGTAGTTGAGTTCCCTGGGCTCGCTTGTGCCAGTTTTTGTTGTGCCACCTGGGTTTGGTGTGAAAAAAAGCATACTCTGGCAGCCTCAATTTAAGGAATTAACTGAGCATCAGCCCTCTATCTTTTCCAGCCAGATGTTGCTTCTTGTACCCCTTTGCTGCTAGATAATTTTAGCGTTAATAGGACTGTTATATAGTTTGGCTTACATTCATTGTTCTGCCAATATGTGTTTGAATGACTGCTCTGGTGTGGGAAGTCCCACTGAATTCATCAAATTTCTTTACAAGCTGAATTATAATGGCTCGTTTCCTTAGTGTTGTACACAGGAATACTTCAATATAAAGAAAGTCTGACACAAATGCTGAGTTTTTATTATCAACAGGGTTTTTATTATCAACAGGGTTTTTATTATCAACAGGCTTTGTGGTGGCAAGGAGTAGAAAAGAGTCATTGTTAATTGTTTCATTATAGGCAGTCCTGATGTCAGGCTTGTAGAAATCTGAGAGTGACCGAGGAGAGCAAGTTTCCTTTGAAATGTTTTCAAAAGGTTTATTAGCAGGCAAATTGATGTGGAAAACCCTGAATGGGATGACATGCAGTAAGGTTATTGGAGCCAGTATTGGCTGCTCACTTTTTGAACAAATGTGTTTGCCAGGGAAAAAAAAAAAAATCACTGTTTTCCCTCTAATCAAAAAAGGATAATAACTGGACCTGTGTTTGAATCATGTGTGCTTTTAAAATGATTGAAATAAAATATTCTTTTTTCCTTTTAGGTTGAATATACTTGATGTATTCCCCAGCAACTTGTTAAAATAACATGTAATGTTATATTGTGTTGTAAAGGAATACCTTTTATTTGTAATGTTTTTCATATAGTCTTGAGGAAATGCCATTTATATTTGTGATGTATAGTATTGTGAATAAAGGAAAAAATATGTCCTTATAGCTTTCAGTGGCTGTGCGTTATAATCCAGTATTTATTAAAGCGGGCGATGGACTGTCTTCTATATTTAAAAGAATTGTAGCAAAAGAGATCTGAATCCATGCAAGATACTTTTACAGACCTCTAATAGGAAATAATGACCCTTCTGCAGATCTACTTTCTCAGCTAATGTGCAGCATTTGGAACAGAAATGCGCTTCTGCCCTGCCTGCAGCGGGTTTCCAGCATGGTCTTGACAAATGCAGCTCAGAACTAAGGCTGGCAGGGTAGCGTATGTTATTCTGGAGTTTAAGGGAAAGGTGAACGTTTCTTTTCCTAGAATATTTTATTATTGGTACTTTTGAGTGCAATTTAACTGCATAAATCGTGCGCTTACTAAGAAGACTTGACTTTGTGAGCATTTTGAAATTGCAGCTGACATTTCTAGATGACAGCAGGCATGCAGAGTACCTTTAGTGTCCACAGAGCACTTGTGCCAGTGAAGAAATGATCAGTCTGTCACATGAATGTTTGTCCTGTCTCAAGCTTGAGTGCGCTTATTGACATTTCAGGTTTTTTAATCTTTATGCTGTCTCTTTACTGAGCACTTATCTCCTTCATCCCCAAACCCTTTCTTCCCTCACTGGAGTAGCATCTGCTCTTTAAGTAGGAGTTTTCCGCTTTAGGTTTTTAAGAAGTGCCCTCTCGTGGTGAGCGGCAGTTACTGCACACTGACTTTTTTTTATTAATTTATTTGTGAAAATCCTTTTACAGAATACAGATGTCATGGATGTCTCTTAATCCTGTACAGTAGCTAAATGTCTTATGTTCATACAAGTAAATATTCCTCTTTGACTCTTGTCTCATTACAGTCATGGTTTGGCTTAGGCTGGAAGATGTGCCCCTTAGTCCCTACGGAATAGTGGGAAACCCTCAGAGATTTGGGATGTTGAGGTGAGACGTGCCAGCAGCCTTGAAAGTTGTGGCCTTTGGTCATTCTCCTTGGTCTTGTGGGATATATTGTATTTAAATGTGAATATTGCAAAGATTGTGTCACTGGCTTGTTCCGATTGTTCACATCAGGTACAGTCAGGGCTGAAAACTGAATTTGCAAATCTGTTAATTGGATTGCAAAGAAGCATTAATTTACATTGAAAAGAAAAGAGAGCAACATGCAGTGTGAGATTTTATGTGCTGCAGGCTGTGTGACCCTACCACCTCTGAACCTGTGACCAATAGTGCTCCATAATGGCTTGGACCCCAGCTTTTAGGAAATGTAGGCATTTTTCTTTATGAAGGACAAGGTGCATCTTCATAAGTCTTTCTTGCTTCGCCTGAGCGACGCTCATTCAGTTAGAGATATGAATACCAAATAGGATTCTTGGGGCAAAGGTGCAACAGTGTGACTTTAATTTGTGATTTTTGAGTAATACTCAAATGGGGGGAAAAAAAAAAGTTCTCCTGAATTATAAAATAATTCTTATTCTTAAGAGCTCTTGTTAAGCAAAACACGTGCGCAACCTGTGCAGTGCAGACATGTTCTTAAGAGCTATGCTAAAGGAGGTTTGAACTACTCAAACTTCTGCTCCAGTGTCTTACTTGTGCCCAAAACCCGTATCTATAACTTGATTGACTAATCTGAGAAGATATTAATCTGGAATATGACTTTCTGATTCAGCAGGCTGAACAGTGAATAATCAGTATTTGAGCTATCAAACTTGAAACGCAAACGTTAGATGGGAGAAATGTTGATGATTTCAGTCTAGGACAGCTAAAAATACTTCCTCTAAACTTTTCTAGAGACTATTTGGGACCCTATAATGTCAATTCAAGATGAGGTGAATCAATTTGTTCACACGTAGCTATAGAGGGGAAAGCTGTTTGCATTAATACCGGCAACGTCACTGGTTGGTGATGGAAGAGGTCATATCTGCAGTAATGTGTGCTGGAGCATAAATTGAGCAGTTGAGATGAAAGGGAGGCTCAGTAACTTGCTACTGTTGTGGAATTTAAGAAATTTACACTGCTTCCAGCAATCCATTTAGAAGTCAATGGCTGGAAACCAAATGACTGAGAGTGTGTTCCTTGGCCTTAAAGGCGTCTTTGAGTAATTTTTCATTAAGTGATTAGATGGGGGGCGACGGGGGGGGGGAGGGGGGGCAAGAGATTTTTTTTTTTTTCCCCTGCTTTATCTAATAAATTGTACTTGCAAGGCATAATACAACCAGAAGTTCCTTTTTAAGAGGATGTAGTTTAAATGCGAGTATTACAAATTATACATTGCTATAATGTGAGGGCTTCTTTCGGAAGTTAAGAATGGGGTGAGAACTAAGAGCCAGACCTATTTGGAGGCTCAAGTTAGAGATGACACACTGCCTATTTTAATTCTGATGAGGCTGCAATCGTAAAGGATGCTTTGCAAGTCAAAACTTGCACTGCAAACTCAGGGTTAGTGTCAGCCATAAGTACTGAAGAGAATATTGCATAGCGTATAACTTGATGAACGCAGTTTTGCCTCTCTTAGCCTATATGTATTTTAAGCATGGGCTTACATCCTGTGTGCCGTGCTGTCTTGAGAAGCCACCCATGTTTAAGTTCTTACTTCCAGGTAAATAGGAGATAAATGAAAATAACTTCTTGGTCTTTGAAAAAAAAGATGAGCTGTCTGGCACTGTGTACTAAGGGCATGGAGCAAGTCACATTGAGTAGCAGATTTGTGGTGAATTTTTATTTTCCAGTGTCTGTATCCTGGAGCCACTCAGGTAGTGGATTTGGGGGAGGTGGATCAGGTACCTCCCATGCACTGGAAGCCTCATGTATACAGTAATAAGGACATTTTCGTAAAGCATGAATCTAAGACCATCCTTGTATGAAATTCCTGAAGAATAGAAGAAAATACCATTCTGAGTCAGTAAAGTACTTGCTAGTTTTACCAGCAAAAGTAAAGGGATCTGCATTCTTCCTAGGAATGCAGACTTGTGTGATCTGTGCAGAGCTAGGTCCACATTCGAACAAGGCATTCAAACACCGAGTGGTAACAGGAGAACCTGAAATTGAAAAGGAGGGTTTGTCAGGGGAGATTAAATGACCACTTGTTAACTAATCGCACAAGTGTCTTTCATCTGCTCCTGGCTGTAGGCAACATAGAAACATGGTTTCTATTAAATCTGTGGTTCCACTGAGGGGCACCAGCTTTCATTGTTATCATCTTTTTTTTTTTTTTTCTTTAGTCTGATGGGTGAAGCTGGATTTCATTATTTTAGTGGTATGCATGGCCAAAGTTCTTATGTCCCTGCCAACAAAATTAAATCTCCTCACAAACTGATACAATTGCAACAGATGTGGGGTTTTATTTATTGGCTAATTTTTAAAAGCAGCTTCATTTTATCCCTTTTTTAAAAAAAAAAGATAAATTTTAGTTCTACAGAACTGCTTTATTTGCAGTTTCTTGTGTGGTATATTAGTTCTAAATGAAGATGATGTTGGCCAATAAAATGGGTAATCTCAGTTATATTTAAAACTATTCTGCAGATTTCTCAGCTTTATGGTCTTTATTACTTTTATTATTATCATATGAGCAATGCAATAATGCGTATTTCTGTCATATGGTATTGGGATTTTTTTTATCTTTTCATTTTGATCTCCTGTGAATAAAATGACAAACCTGAATAATATTTTGATTTCCTTTCCTGGTTCTAGTGATCTAATTTCATCTGTAATAGCTTGTACTGTATTTTTGCTCTCAGACTTCTTGCTTTGGCAGTACTGTTTGCAATCAAATGAAGGGAGCATCTGATTTTAATGGACAACATAATCCTATGGAGTACTCAGACAGATTAGATGCTAAAATCTTTGGTTGGTTCTTGCATCCTGGGGGTGTAGCTGAAGCCCAGTGATGATCACGGTGTTGTAGACGTCAGTCAGTGCAATGCGCGGAGCTTTTCTGGCTGCACAGTCTTACGTGTGTTTTCCCTCATCTCTTCTGGGACACTTGGAAAAGTCCTTTCCAGTTTTTTGCAATTTTCTGTTCAAACAAAGTGCAAAGTGGACATATTTGCAAATTAAACTTGAAATAGGCAGATATCTGCTGAGGAAAATTACCTTCACATGTGATGGTAGAAATCTTTCCCTAAGGTGTGTTTCTTTATATGATGGAGTCCCAACGTTAGCTCACCAAAATAGGTCTTATTTGTCTTGGATGCCAGTTCATCAAACCATATTAAGTATGTATTTACACTTCTCCCAGCTGAGAAAAAACATTCAAGCATGTAATTAAGTCCTATCTAAATCGGTGGGATTTAAATACAACCTTGAAGTTAACCACATATCGAAATGCCCGACGGAACAAGGAAGGATTGCTGGACGGAGGCTGCGAGGCCCATCTGTGTTTTCCATTTTGGGCATGCAAGCATGATGTGAGAAGCCAGGTGTGTAAAAGCAGCCCCTTGCCAACACACCCGTGCTGCGTACTCTGCTCTTAAAGCATTCCCGATGCTACCAAACCAGCTGTTTATCAGTACGGGTTTTTTCTGGCCCTTCATCCCTTGTGTCTTGGCCCTGGTGAAACACAGTCCCCTAACAGGAGTGGAGCCGGGCCAGCACCGCTGCGGCTGGGTGAAGGGCTTCAGCTGGCAACACCCTGGACCCCAGCCCGGAGCTGCGGTCACACCGCAGGTTTTCCTAACGTCGGGCTGGCAGTGGATTTGCTGCCTTGATGAGGAGTAAAAAGCAAACTAGAGGGTTGCCTGGCTTCTGCTCCATCTGAGTTAATGGTACGGTTGTTATAAATATAGCTGTGCAACACCCTAATACAGGGGTAGCTGTAGTGTGGTAATGCTGCCTTACAGCAGTCTGGTGCTCTCATGGCGGGGGAGAAGGGGAATAGCCTGTTAGCAGTGTAAGGCACCTTCCTACCACTAACCCCCCTGTTTACCTTGGGGGGTTATAACTAGTGTAATTGTATTGATTTAAAAAAGGATAAAACTAAAAATCACCCCTCCCTCTGGTATAGTTATGCACTGGTTTACAGTGGCCTTTAAATCAAAGTAATTCTTAAAAGTAAGACAGTGTTATGTTTGATCTTTTGTTATGATTAAAAAATAGTGGAATAGACTCTTAAATAGGGGAGGAGAGTGGAACTTGAAAGCAGCTGTGGGAAATCTGAATCTATGTTTTGGATTTTCTTTTCCTCGTCTGCTATGATTTAACCCCTTCAGTGGACAGCCACGTCATGGTTTCTAGCTCTGTTCATGAACTTTAGTCTGCTGTTGCTTTTTAAGCTGCGAAGGTTGAGAATGCCACGGGACCAGCTGTCTGGAGCTGGGTGAAAACCATTGCTTTCACAGCAAAGAGGGAAAACTCAAGATGGCAACACTACTGCTGTCAAAACAGGATAGCATGTTTGTAGTAATTTTCTGTGTGATGCCTGTTTGTCATCCTTTGGGATACCAAATCCGCTCACTACCCTGTTCCTTCTACGCCTAGGAGTTAAAACAAGGGCAGGATCATTTTACCTGGTCAAGGAGCAAGGCTGCCTTTGCAGAGGAGTGCACTTTCTTCCTCTTCACGATGGTGAGAGTGAGAATGTGGCCACCATCTATGCCTGCAGTGCCCCCTTTTAATCTTGCCTCTTCTGTTAAGGTGTTTCAGTAGCACACCCGGTTAAGTGGGCATGTGCCTCCCCACAGGAGGGACTTCACTCTGCCTTCACACATGTGTGTTGTTGCTTTGTGTAAGTTGTGTGTCGCGTGCAGTGGGAAAACCTTCTTGAGAAGATGAGGCTCTAAGGAGCATCTTTGCCATAGTTTGTGGTTTCTGTTTGCAACAATGTGCTTGAAAGGAGTTGCCTTGGTGAGGAGGGACGGAGTCAAAACAGGTTAATGTGTTGCAAGCTCTAGTGATCATACAGAGAAGGAAAACTCAAGTGACTGCACAACAGCATACAAGTGGTCTCTGTATAATGCATTATGCCTCTCTGGACACTTCACTCGGCAGCGGAGCGTCAAAATGGTGCAAGTCATGAAGATGCTGTTCATTTTACATTTGCCCCCTCCAGGCTACAGAGAGTATTGCAATATTTTAGCTCTTTCCCAGTGAGTGGAGTGGCCATAATGGCAGCGTCACAAGTCCCAGTGTCTGTGAAAAGCTTCAAAATAGTGGGAACTGATGTGTGTTTGTTTATTGTGCTGATACTGTTCTCTAATTCAGTAGCCCTATATGCGTGAATGAGAGGTCTCATCCCTTTGCTGATGCTTGGTGGATATAGCAAATCCATCAGACTCCCACAAATAGACATGGCTAAGAACATACTAATGTGTGTGAGCACCTATTTAGGTTTTTTGCCTCTGTTTTTTTTTTTTCTTTGAGAGTTTGTCTTTTATAAATGCACTCAGCAAATCGCATCATGGTTGCAGTGCACAGAGAAGGAAGAGGAACACTTTCCTCAAATTTCAACAGTGGAACTGGAAACCCTAAAAAAAAAAAAAAAAAAAAAAAACACCCAACACCAAAAAAAACAAAAACACAAGNCCGAATCCCAAAACAACCAAAACCCAAGGGTTTCTATTTCATTTTCAGTGGTAAATCAGGAGGGGCCGTGAATGTGCTGCAGGTGATTGCCTTCTGTGGCATTGCTCAAAAACATAAAATTAGGCCTGTTCCTCACTGAATTCAGAGCCATACCTCTCAGTAATGTTTTATGGGGGGAAAAATAAAGCCCTTTCTGGCAGATTCATTGTTCGTAACTCCAGGTGTGAGTCATTTTTTCCAGAGATTGTTCAAGCAGGTGCAGGTGATCAGCGGGGTTTGCTTGCTCTGTCTGCGCACAAGGAAAACATGTGGTGGGGCATGGCGGCAGGCGGATGGTCCCAGCCAGCAGGACCTCAGTTTGCCCCCTTTTTTTAAAGAGATTTGTCTTTACATGGAGGAGGTCACCTCAGCTCTCATCTCTGCCTCGTGTGACAGAACGTTATCGGGTAATGGAGTCTGTCCTTGCTGCGGCGGTGGCTGTAGCAGGAGTTTGACAGTTTATGGCCGGTTGGAACACCACAGTCCTCTGAGGTGAATGCTGAGTTTGCAGAAAGATAGCGCTGCAGCTCTGGGGGCAGACAGGGATGTTGCTCCTATTTGTGATGGTATATTTGTGTATTGAGTTTTAGAGGCAAGGCGTTAGCTGCAGGTGCTGCCTCTGTGAGGAGAAGCTGGGGCTGCCCCCTGCCAGAGACAGCCGGGGGGGTCCCAGGGCCCAGCTGGGCCCCTCAGCGCAGCTGGTGGCACCTCTGTGGAAATGTGTTTAAGAAAGGGCAAAAAGCTGCGTGGCAGTGAGGAGAAAAGCGTGACAGACAGCCCTGTGAGCACCTGGGGCAGAGGAGGAGGAGGAGTTCCACGTGCTAGAGCAGGCATGGTCTCCCTCAGCTCGTGGGGAGGCCATGCTGGAGCAGCTATGTGCACTGCAGCCCTGTGGTGGGTTGGCCTTGTCCAGCTGCCATATGCCCACCCAGCTGCTCTGTTGTTCCCTGTCCTCAACAGGCCAAGGGGAGAAAATAAGATGGAAAAGCTTGTGGGTCAAGATAAAGGCAGGGAGATGGCTTACCAATTATCATCACAGGCAGAACAGACTCGGTGAAAAATTAATTTTATTTATAGCCAATGAAAACAGGCTTGGATCAAGAGAAACAAAGACAAAGTTAAACACCTTTTCCCACTTTTCCCCAGGCTCACCTTCACTCCATCGCTCCCAACTCCTCTAACCCCGCTGCCCCAGCGGCACAGGGAGCAGGGGGCTGTGGTCAGTCCATCCCAGCTCTTCCTGGCTGCTCCCTCCTTGTCACACTTTCCCCTTGCTCCAGCGTGGGTCCTTCCCACGGGCCGCGGTCCTTCCCACGGGCCGCGGTCCTTCTCACGGGCCGCGGTCCTTCAAGAACTGCTGTAGTCTGGGTTCATTGCAATGACCTTCCTTTTGGAATCAGGCTTGCTCTGCACCCTCTACCTAATGGACGTCTCCCTTTATGTCAAGTGGCTTCTCATTTTGGAGCAGGAGGCCATCTGCTATATGTGCTGTTGGACTTGGCATTACCTGTGGTCCAACGCACCCCTCATTAACTATCTCTCCATGGCATTAAAAGCAAACAAAATAAGCTGGAATGTTTCAGGTCTTGTTGCGTTTGAAATAGTTTAATTTTTACCCTACATTTAGATATTAAAATTCTTTTGTATTTTTTTTTTAGTGACAGTTTCTTCCCAGGCTTTCAGCACTTTTCTTTTATCTACCTTATTCTCATTTTCACCTGTCTTTTGTGCAGCCTTTCCACTCATCAGAGCCCTAATGAGATTTATGAGTGAGGTTAGTTAGCAGGGAATGAAATAAGTGTTACAGGGGTCATTTGTGAGTAGGTGAATAGTTTTGACTTTAGCAGCTATTTTGAATTTCAAATTCAAAGAGAAAGGGTTTAAAAAAAAATAAAAAAAAAAATAATAAAAAAAAGAATTTAGAGAGACAGCAGGAACAGAACAGCTACCTGATCTCTGAGCTGGATCTGCCCATGTGCTGCTAGGCTGGCTCAAACAAGGGGCTGGTGTTTGTGCCTGCTCTGTTCTGGATTATTCTCTTCGTGAACATAGTTAAGATCATACCCTCCCCAAATAAGTAGAAAAGTAAAAGGAAATTGTAGATTTAGCTGTTGCCAGTGCCTTGAGTATTTTTAGTTTATTCCCAGCTAGCTAGTGTGGAGGTACCTCTTTTTTTCCCAGAAGACTCTGTGTGGCACAAGACCTTTGAGATCTGGGAATGCTCAATAACCTCACCCAGCTTACAGTACTTTCTTTTAGCTAAACTTAGCTTGCAGCATAAGGTTGAAAAATCAGTTTGCTTAATTGTGAATATTACAGTCAGAAAGCAATGTAGCTCTGTTGTAACTTCAGTCCCTGGAGAATGACCTACCAAGGAGGGCCCCTGCCTGATGAGGTGATTATTTCTTTTCCCCTTGTTGATTATTTCTTTTCCCCTTGTTGAAGGAACATTTCCTTTCTTAATATGGTGGAACTTCACCTGAGAGATCATGAGAAATTAGTGTCTCAGCAAAGACAGTCTCTCACAGTGAGCCATGAGCCCTTCATGGTTAGGTGAGGTAAGTTTTGGAGACATCAGAGCCACAGAATTCCTCTTGAAACAGCATCTTCTCTGCTATGGATCTTGCGGATCCTTCCACTGCTGCAAGGAAAGATTTGCCTCTTGTTTTTTGTCTCTTCTCTCAAACGCTACCAGTTGCTCTTGACAACAGAGATTCAGTTGCAGAGACAGGCGATGGGTACTGTCTTCCAGGAGATGTGGTGGCTAGCAGCTAGCGATTGCAGGTTTTCCTCTGATACTTAAGATTAATTTTACTGACACTTTCAATGGGCTAGACTTTTTGAAAATGAAAACATTTTCCATCATATTAGTAAGAGGGAACAGGTAGTGCTTGTCAGACCCTAAGGTGTTTCAGATACCTCTGCACTGACCTCTCCAAGCTGCTTTTCTTTAGATATATTAACATGAGAACTGGCTCTTCCATGTAATTCAGGGTGCATAATGCACCATTGTGCCCGTTTACGTATTGTTCAGATTTTTGGTTTGAACTAACGTTGCATTTTACCCATGGGTCCTTTCTTTTGCATTTAATTACATGTTTTTGTGCTGGGTTTCTTCTGAATCATGCTTGCTGTTGCTTGAGGGGGGAGTAAGTCATATGGATGGTTAGGCTATCCTCAGATTCTTCTTTTTTAAAATACGTTGAAGTTGAAGCAAGTGCAGAAAAACTTTGCCTTTTCATCTGTCACATGTTCAGCTGTGTCTTGGGGAACTAGTTTCTGCTAACGCGTCCACTGATGCCTCTCAGGGTGAATAATGATGTGTGATATATAGCTGAAGGCAGCAGCGTAAACTCTTTAAATTGGGTTGCACTCATCAAATTGTCTGTTATTCCCCCTCTATTTTTTTGTATTTTGCTGGCAGCTCTTGGTAAAGATGATGTCAGTAGGAAGTGAGGATGCAAGCACTGCATATCTTTACAATTAATAGAATGAGAGGCACTTTTTTTGCTGTTTATTTATGAAGGAATGCCATAATGTTGTTCCTCCTTTATGTTGAAATTTTAACAAATCAGCCAAATGATAGATGTTTTGTATAAACTATCTTGTGCTGTTATTGACATGAAACAGTGGATTACAACTGTGAGCCATCATCAATTTTTGTTACTTTTGACAATGTAAAGAAAAAAAAAAATTGGTATTACTCCTAATCATTGTGTCTTGTAATAGCATTGCCATAATTTCATGCATGTTACCTGTGGTAACATGCGTGAATATACAAAAATATCCTTGGTGTTGACATGACCTGTGGGCACTATGTACGTGTTGTAGCATGCTGGGAAATCCACCCCAGGGTCCCTTTTCTGTGCCTACAGCTGTCTAGGATTGGAGGAAAAAAGAGTATTTGGCTGATCTTCTCTCTTGCTCCCATGGGATATCCTAATGGCCACACATGCATCGGAGAGATGTCTGGCAAGAAGACTTAGACCTTTTCCTGCCGGTGGTCACATTTTGTTCTTTGCTGCCTGCAGCTCTCTCCTTTCACAGTCTTGGAGATGCCTCATAACCGAGGAGGAACTAGTGGCTCAGAGGAAATTTAATACAGTCTATCTTCCATGTAAAGGGAGGGGGACCTCCATGAAGATACGCATTGCAGAGAGGACCTTGTGTCCAGAGGAGAAGCCCAGGGTCTGCAAGGGAGATGGTTATAGCTGGAAGCAGAGAGGCTGAGGACCTGCTGGGGCAGGAGGACCCACAGCTTTCCTGGGATGGCAGGAAGACCAATGTCCATAGTCTCGGCACCAAAGCTTGGTGGCTGGATACCTGTGCTCCTGGGGTTCTTCTGTTTCTGTTTGCTCCATCTCACTGAAAACATGGGCAGTTTAAAATCCATTAGCTGATTCTGCCATAAAGTCAGGCTCTTCCTGTTCCTTGCTGAATCTTGCACTAGGGAGGGGAAAAAGCAGCCCGAACTTGGTAAATATCACTTTAATAACAGTGTAATAACAAATAACACTATCATTTTATATCTACAATTTATGTTAGACCCTGGACCAAGAAAGTATAGTAATAACTGGTGTCAATTTAAATAAGAGAAGCTGATAATCGTAACCTTTGAAATAACTGGAACTTTTTATATACTTTGCAAATATATTCTCTGAAAGGTTATGCTAGTGCTTTAGCTAGACACAGAAATTTTAGTGTCTTTCCCCCCCATAATTTCTTCAGTGCTATTTTCTCTTTATTAGTGTAATTATTACAGGTTAGCACTGCTATCATTTTCTCTTTTCATGGCTCTGTATCATGCTATTATTTTCAGGAAGCAAAAAGTAGGTGGCTTTAATAGTACCATTACTGTTCTTCAGCCTTTAAATTTCATGTAAAAACTAGTTAAGGGGTATGATCCTAGTCTTAAAATCACTCTCCGTGGAATGCAGTAAGATGATTTATAACATAAATATAAACCCTTAATAGGCACCCAAAATGGCAACCCTCAGAGATTTAGTGGCATCAATACTAAGCTTTTGATCACTTTAACAGCACATTCCTAGAATTTTATGCAGTGAAGGAAAATTTATTTCCTTAGCAATGGATCTCTGGGCATCGCTTGTCTGTGTTTCGTTCTGTTGCCCTGAACTTTAGGTAATTTATTGACAGCATTGGGATGTAGGGACAGCAATTCTCGGGGTTTAGGATGATGGTAACACAAACATTTGGAGTCAGTAATGAAAATTCAGATCAGTTCAGAAGGGACTGAAAGTTTAATTAACAAAATGGCTTGGTGACTTGCCCACAGCTGAGAATTTGTTGCTGCAAGTGGCACCAGTTGGTAATTCAGCAGCTGCACGACTTAACCAGACGGATACCAGGGCAGCGTTTCCCGTCTCCTTCCTCTCCTGTGCAGAAAGATATATGGCAAGTTAGTTGCTTTCCCTACTAGGGATGGGTGTGTTTATTGTAAGTTATTCAGGTTAAATGACCTTTGTCTGAGGTCCCATTTGGTTGCAGTAAGACCAGGAATGGGCTATTGCTCGGTTAGCCCCCACCTATGAGTAATGGAGAGTCTGCACTGCAATGAGCTGGGTAATAATTAACTCCCTAAGTACCTTTCTCTGTGTCCTCTCTTGAGTTTCAGTGTTGCAACACAGAGCTGAATCTTTGGTCAGAATCTGATTCATCTCATTACCTTATCTTGAATGCTGAAGAACAGTATTTGTAGCTGTATTAGTGCTACCTGCTGTTCATAGCTGTGCTCTGCCTGGTCCTCTGCAATACAGGGGGCTGGAGACTCTTTCCCCAGGGCAGGAATTTTGCAACCAGCAGACAAAAAATGTCAGTCACGGTTTCACAAAATGTTTGGCACTGTTTAATATGAGAATGTTTCAATACCAAACATTTCCAGATTTCATTGGAAATTCAGGTCGACTGACCTCATTTGCTGTCAATATTTACTTAAACAGCTGAGAAACTACTTGCTTTCCAGGCTGTTGGAATATTAATTTGACTGCAGATACGTTAACTTTTGCTGTTTCCCTTTGGCATTTCTTTATTTTCTACCAGTAAACTCCTATCTTGCCTGAGGTTTTGGCACCCTTAGCTAAGGCTTAGTATTTAGATGAGCGTTAGTCTGTACCTAAGGTTGCAGTCCTGACTTTTTTAGCCATGACATTTTTAGTCTTTGGAAGAAGTAAATGTTAGGAAAATAATTTCCTCCCTGTGCAGCTGTGTTCAGAAAGCTGCTAGTGAAAGCTATTGCTGCTAAAATAACACTGAATTTTTAAACAGGTTCTTCATACTGTTATACACAATATGGTGTTCTTTTAAAGTTTTGAAATAACGCAAAGATTCTTTCATCTTTTATTGCTTGCATACCATGAAATCGGAGAGACCTATGAACTTGTTTGGCTGTGGCCACAGTCTTCTAGCTGGTTTTTAGGATAACATAGTTGCAATGTAGAACCTGCAGCAGCTGTACTCGTCCAAACTGTTCCATGCAAGCAAGCCTCATTGTTTGATGTTTTAGTTTTCTATCCCATTTCAATTCCTGATGTTTGTTTCTGCAAGTCCCTTGTAATAATCATGAAGAAATATCAGAATAATTTTAGTTTTCTTTGAAGAACATTGATTTTATTACTAGATTTCTGGTATAAACAATTCAGTCATCACCAGGATGTTCTCATACATTAACTCACCAAAGAAATTAGAAGTGTCTGGGAAAGATCAGCTAAATATTCAGACCTGTCCCTTTCAATTACTTTACAGTTTATATTATACAGTATAACCAAGGCCAGAGTGCATGTGTTTGATGTCTAAACGTTTGTTTTACTCTGAAATGAGCAGGAGAGGGAAGTCTTTTTAAAGACCCACCATTTAGCAGTGAAAGCCAGCTTTGTTACTACTTCTTTATACGCTGGAAGTGCCTCAGGTGGGATAGGGAGTCTGCTGCTGTGCACTGCAAGTCCAAGCCTTGAAGAGACGGGTCTCTCTATGCCAGACAGAGGGTACAGAGGGAGAGCCGACCTGGCAGCTTGGTGACAAAGTTGGCCGTTTTCAGCAATTTCCCTCTCTGCAGATGTACTGAGGGTGAGCGTGTGGTATGTCAGGTGCAGTGTGGGGCTGATGTCACCAAGACTGACATGGACTTGATGATCTTAAAGGTCTCCTCCAACCAAAATGATTCTATGATTCTATGTCCGCATCGAGCTCCTGGGGACCTCTTGGGGATGAGCCCCTGGAGGTCTCGTCATGCCTCTATGCCAGTAGCAAATTCAGGGAGAAATAAAACCTTTAAAAGTCTCTCTGAAAGACTGCAGAAGTAGTGGCAAATATGAAGGAAGTGCTGGTGCAAGGTTTATTTGTAGCTTTCTCTGGAAAACTTTTAGATAATTCCTTTATGGCTACGAGCAATTCTGCCAGCCCAACATCAAGCAGTTAAGTCCCTCTGTTCCTTGTCCCAAATGTATGCATTTTAAATGAGAATGTCACACTTTAGATAAAGTCCCCGAACTATATCAGGTTTCCCATGACATTGAAATGGTGCTGTGCAAACAGAGCCACATGTCACTGTCATGTGTTAATGACACCTCTCACTGTGTGTGACGACCTCAGATGCAGCGGCTCAGCGTGTCGGTTAGCAATGCTCTGCAGGAAGGAACGATACCCTACATTTAAGGGCGGGGACGCGGATGATGTAAAATCTCCCCTCTGTAGGGGAACCAAGAGGTGATGCTGAGAATTAACAGCTAGGCTTGGGACATTTCCTAACTCAACATTGGAGCCTATAAAGTTGAAATAAATTTTGCTTTACTTTCCATGTAACGTTGAGCTGAGCCAGCAACGTAGCTGTCAAATTTCCATCAAATATGGTTAAAACCTGTCAGTTTGAGCCCTCCTGCATAAAACATCTGTAGCGGTAACCAGCATTTCAGCCTAACTGAGCCAGGCGACCAGCATGATCTGTCATTATATTTAAATGTACTGGAGAGACTCTGTGCCTTCTCATGCTCTGTGGCAGTGCTGGATCTATATCTGATAATCTCTTTGCTTGTAGCTGTGGGGCTGCATGATGTCCTGCTAATTGGGAGAGAGTGGCTGGCGTGCAGGCATTTGGGAGCAGCCAGCAAACACTTGGGAGCCCGTCTCCATTTTCCATTTCATAGTATTAAGAACATCAACAGCTCTTGATGCAATTATGTGCGATGACTGCCTGGCACAGTCCTGCTCTTCTGCAGTGGCCTATGCTAGTTCCTGGGGAGCACTCGGCATTTATGTATATTAAATACAGTAATTGTGAATTATGAGATTAGCAGGTGAGGGAAGAAGCCAGGTGCATTCAGGAAACCCTAATGCAGTTGGTCTCTGGCCTGTACATGCTGCCATCATGGTACACAGCTCTGAGTGACAGCAAGCAGGTCCTTGTGGTCAGGCCCCTCTGGTTCATGCTTTAAATCTCTGCCTGCATGCAAAAATCCCCCTTGTCTCCATCCTTACCTATGCCAATACTTGAGGTCATCTTGCTCCCAAAACGCAGTTCAGGAGCATCTTGTCAGTCTTTCATGAACAACTGGGTTTGCTAGATACAAGGACAGCTGTGAGAGCTGGTCAGCCCTCGATCTGACGCATGTTCCCCTTGTGCTTTGCATCTAAAAGCTGCACATCGCAGCAGCCTGGGGGGAGCGTGGTGCTTTATTAGTCTGACCACTTCATCCGGGGCCGGATTGAACACTGTCTGAACTGGCAGTATTGTTCCCTCCCCTACCTGCTACTGCCCTCACTGCCCACCGGGCAGCAGGGCTGTTTTCTGTCATCCTTGATTGACTCCTTCGGCACATTTATGCAATAACCTCTTATGGGCTTCCTTCGTGCACTGGGTGCATGGTTTCAGGCAGCCCCAAAGACCACTGGGTCATTCGGATGTAGACAGCTGTGTTTGGATATTGTCTTATGCTGCAAACCTGTGGGGAAAATAAAATGCATTGGCTCAGACCTAACAATATTCAAGAATGTCCCTTGAACTTGGAGAAACTTTGGAGAGCCCTGCAAATGCAGCTTTGTCAGTAAATCTGTTGAAATACCATGGCCTGCCTTTCTTTTTGCCTTCTTAAACACAGCAGGGAAATTTGTCTTTGAAGTGCCTTGATTGCAGATACACATTTAGGTACTTCCAGAAATTCACATTTAAAGATTTTGGGTGCGGGGAGCTCTCCCAAGTTTCCTGTGTAGTAAAGCTGAACTTTTGTCAGTTTAATTAATAAATACAGGATGGTTTCTTCACAGAAAGAGGAGCGTAAATACTGCAGAAACGAGTGCTTTACAGATACTTTGGTTAGATTGATGAATATGTATTCCTTTCAACTTAAGCCAGTGCTCTCCCCTGAAAGCCCACAGCATGTTTGCAGAATTAAAATGCCATTAAAAACTTTTTGGAGAAGAAACTGCATAGAGTTGATGTGAGGTGAGGAATAGTTAGAAATATTTCCCACAGTTCTGCCTGAGGAACCCAGGGAGCTGAGATAGCTTGTTTGCAGCTACTAGAAAATCAGGTGTTCTTTGTGGTCTTTTTGAGGACTTCTTGTGATGTACACTAAGAGCCTGACTCCAGGCTTGCTGAAGATTCCTTTCATTACCTCTGATAGCAGAATTGGAGGGTATTTTGAGGAGGAAGAAGAAAAAAGGTGGATACGGTTTTGTGGACCCACGTGAGATGAGACACCACGTCCACTCCTTGTTCTCGTGGTTTCCCAGGCATTTGCACTTCGGCTGTTTGACTTGGGTTTACATTGCTTCTTGAAGATGTCAATGAAAAGCTCTAGTGTTTTATTGATGCTTTTTTTTTTTAGTGTTGCGGGTTTTTTCCCTTATGGAAGCTTTATACATTAATACTTTTTTTAAATGAGTATAATCAATCTATGACTGCAACCAAGGGCTTCATGGCAACCGTATGGATTCTATCTAGACCCCTGTGGATTTCAGATCATTCTAGGCGTATAAGTTTGTTCTTATTTACTGCTGAGACTTGCACCAAAACCATACAATACCTGAGCAGAGCCTCAGGGATGCAATTCACATTCAATACCAATTGATCCAGCTGTATAGGGACTGTAGATTGGAGGTGAGTAGGACATGAGGGAAAATTAAAATGCTATCTGAAGTTTCCCGGGAACACTGGTCTGTGATTTGGACCAGCGCCGAGCTTCGTGCACTGCTTGAGACTTGGTTGTGGATGTCTCCTACCTGTCCCCTCCTGCCAGGGCTGTGTCTCACAGTTGTGATCAGTGCATGAAACCCCGGAGCAGGGGAGGGTGCTCCCAGGAATGCATGCCATGCTATGGCTCATGTCCCAGAGGGCTCTCCTTGTGGGAAGGAGGACCCTTAGGATGTATGTGGCTGTTGTGGTTCGGGTGGTAGCCCCTGGGCTGCTCAGAGCAACCCTCCTTTCTCCTGATGCTTGGGGGGATCAAACAACTTCAGTCCGTAAGTGGGGGGTAATTATGGAAAGCGTTGTACTCCAGTGAGCTTGTATCTGGTAAGAATGTTAATCACGTCTCTGTATTTGGTATAAATATTTACATCTGAACTGTTTTAATTGGAAACTACTGTTGATTTTAAAAACATTCTACACAAGTGATGCAGCGTCTTTGCATGCTTAATAAGAAAAACTGGTTTCATGTGTGATTTAGGGTACTAAATAAGATATTAAGTTATGCAGAATAAAATGTAAATGTATGTTGCTTATTTATGTTTTTCAGGTAAGAAATTGCATTCCGTTAAGCAAGGCTGCCTAAGGGAGTTGACAGATGCTGGCTCTGTGCATTCATTTGTAAGCTACCAAATCATGCAAAGTATTCTAGCCTGCGAAATTAGGAGCTCTGATTGTAAGTAAGGTATCTTCTTAACAACATGGTGAAGAATTTTTAAAAGACAGTGGAGGTGAGGAGAGAGATCTCAGTGAATGCGTCTTAGCCTGATTTGCGAATTGCATAGATAACCAGGTGTCTTCTCAAGAGGGGTTGAGAGTTAAGATTAATTTGGCAACATTTCTTGCCAAATTCTTCTAAGACCTGCCTTATCTGAACAGCTAGAAGTCCCGGTGCGGTGGTGAGAGACCATATACCATGCTGGCATTTCTCAAAACATGTGGAGAACTACTGCTGTAGCTGGACAATAGGATTCATGACTGCTGTTTCAGACTGGGCATTTTGTATTTCCAGTTTGAACAAGTTGCAGAAGCAGGAGAAAAATGCTGAACTGATTCGTGAAGTCATTGCTATTGGGCTATGATGCCTGTCAAAGCATATGCATTAAAAACCCAGTCTTTTTGTGAAATAAACCAGAGGCGAGTAAGACCGTGGTCTGGTTTGCTTGTTTTGGCCTGATATATGATCAGTTACAGATTTGGAAAGTGATAATCCAAGTATAAATGACCAGTACTTTCATTTTAATTCCTGAGTTAATTAATACCATTCTTGCATATATTTACCACAAAAGGACAATATCTTTTTTGGTAAGTGGAAGACACTGTTTTAAACAGTCAGTGTGAAATTCCAGTCCCTAATGAACCAAATTCAGAGTGGACAGGGGGATGTTACATGAAACAGTTGTATCTTTTTCTAATTTTCTTTACATTTACTTGGGGAAATGTAGCAGTGTGTTTCAAAAATAAGAAAGGAAAAGGGAGAGAGAGCCTGAATATAGTCATTGTAATGAAAGCGCACAGTAGCCAGGACAACTTGACTAGGTTTTGTTCCCTTTATTCCAAGGGCTATTACTCTGCTTAGGGGTGAGAGCTTGGCTGCCCTGTTGGTACTACACTGGTATAATGTGAACAGGTTTTGGAAGCAAAAGCAACAGTGAGTCTTCAATTCTTCTACTGCAAAGCAAGTTTTTGGTTATAAATTTACTGTTAAAAGCCAATGCAATATACAGTTTTATGACTTCCAGCAAGAAACTTTGTGATAACAGAAGCATTTACAGTGGTTTGTGTCTTTTTATTAAATTCCTGTTCTGATAGATATCATCAAACAGCAAGAGGTGAATAAACAATATATTCCTTCCTGTAGCATTTTGAAAACAGAATCATATACCAGCCTTGAAAATATTCTAAAATTTCCCATGAAAAATAACCATGAAGATGCCAATTGTTTCTGTCTGTCTGTGTATCATTGTATCAATGTTTCATTTGTGATTAATACTGGTTTCTCCGTCATGCTCATCCTCTCACATTTTAAAAGCAAAGAAACAGGACTAAACAGGCAGGGTTTGACTTAAAAATTTGACTTTTTTTTTAACAGTCGAATACAATCTTCTAATATTTTTAAACTTACCTTTACGAATCAGAGGCAAGCTGGGAGTATTTCTAGTTGCTAACCTTGTAAAGGCTTGAATCCTGAAATTGTATAACTATATGAGCATCCTTAGTTTCATTTAGAAGGCAGCTTCTAAACTATGGACAAGTCTGAAGTCATCTGGCACCTTAATTTTCCTGTTCTTGAATCCTATACTTTAGGACTATTCCCTTTAATTTTTTGGAGCTAGTTGCATGCACTTTGAGTGCTTGGGGTTGTCATTAGGACTGCTGAAGAAAGGAAAACCTTCTGAATAACATTCTTGAATTATCAGTTGTTTTCTTACGCCATCACAAACATCAGTGAAAAGGCAGGTTGGCTGGCATGTTTACAAGAATTGACTTCTCAGTGTCAGAATGGCTCTAGACCTCAGATTTATCAAATTCCAGAATTTGCCAGTTACTGAGGGGAAACACAGGGCACAGTCTTGACCTGATTACAGATTTCCTCATTTGGAATATGGCTGTCTAAAAATACTCTGATTAGTGCTATGCTAATAATTAATTTTTTTTCGTTCAGAGGCCAAAATGAAAAATAGTAAAGATAAATGGTTCCTGGTCACTATTAACTGAAGATCTTCCCTCCCCAGTTTTCTCAGCACAATGAAAATCAAAAAGAATCATTTTGCCATAATGCATCATTCTATTTTTTCTTTTTTTAATCCTGATTGATATTTTGGCAGCTTTCTGAATTAAATTATTGCTTTTAAAATATCCAAACACCACATTTCCTCCAAATTCCATTCTTTTTTTCCTTCCATTTGCAAAACTGTTTACTAAATACTATACAAATTAAAGAATAGTTTCTGATTCTTCCATAGACCTGCATGTTTTTCAGTGAATTTTGTATACAAATTTTGCCAGATTACTCTAGACCTTTTTGATGTCTGTCAGATAATCAGTTGCACAGATACTTCTTTAAATAAATGTCACAAAAGGCAGTCTGCAGTTCTAGTCCTGTTGTGTATTTAACTATTGCTACCGAGTATTTAATCTCCACAGTGATATATTCTCCCCCTGCC
>VYXH01007513.1:246780-263317 GCA_013397275.1 Burhinus bistriatus
TCAAAGCTTCATTTTGCATGCCCCCCCCCCTTCTTTTTTTTGGTCCATCTCTGTGGTAAGCAATACAAAAGGCATAAAAATGTTGCTTCCAGTCTCTTATACCTAGGAAGTCTACCAACTACAATCAATAACTCTGAATTTCTAGGGTAAATTAAATGAAAGCAATATACATGATTCTCCCTCATTACACAAGAGAGGAACGGAAAGCTAGAAACGTGATCTGGTTCTTGTAGATACTTGATGAAAAATAATAAAGCTTTGCAGGAAGGTAGCCACCAGGAGTCTAAAATTGATTTTCTTCATTACAGCTGCTTGAGATTTGCATTTTTTACATCAAGAGACTTTTACAGTGGGAGACATTTTTCCTTCCTAAGTAGTTTATTTGGTAAGACAAGGAGAGAAAAGATTTTGCTTGGACAAACAGCAAAGAAACCCTCAAGCATTATTTCATAAAGGCAAAGCTACTGTCCGTCTTTGCCATGGATACAGTGAGGCACAGGTGCAAGAGAGCTAATTCAAGCCATTAATCCTAATATGACTACATTTCCTGGCCTTTCAGTGCCAAAAGGGTTGTTTGAAGGAGGTCACCATTTTAATTCTGGAAGTAGATGGAGAAACTTGCCCTAAAATTGCAGTGTGGGCCCCTGGTGCTGCAGTGGGCTCTTATAAGGGAGTTTCTGCTCACGTGTGTAGCCCTCTTTGGCCTCTCTTTTAATACTGCTTTTTAGTCCTATGGTTGTGATTATTTTCATCAGCAAAGCACTTTGAGCACATGCTTAATTTAAAGCATGGCTAGTCTCATGGAAGTCAAATAGGATTTAAGCAGGTGTGATAGAAGTTCCCAGGGAGCGCGGAGACCCTTGGGCAGCACTCAAGTCTCCATCTCGCTGCTGTATTGCACCCACTGTCCTGACAATCGCCCCTTCCCTCTCCGTACCAGAGTGGCAGGGGGGGATGCAATGAACAGCAGCTAAGGCCAAGAAGTAATAGCTATTTAAAGCTATCAGTGGTAGTGTTTATAGGCTAACCAGGCATGGCTGTAGTAAAGAGAGCAGCTATTGGCCTTTTACACAGGAGAAGCTGTGAGAGTTAGACACAAGTAAAACTCTTGACTAACGTGCTGCCTGTCTACTTGGCTGCAATCTGTTCCTCGGCAAACATGGACTTTTGTTGGGTGATAGATGATGGCGTGTTGAGAGTGGCTACCAGTCTTCCGGATGATATGTGCAAGCCTTAATTATTCTTAGCTGAACATAAGGCTGGAAAATATTTGGCAGGAAGATGCCTTTGCATTTTAATTAATCAGCGTCTTTTTTCTGGAAACAAAATGAACCATGTCCGCTCAGTTGGCTTTGACAATGGAAAGCAATGTCCTTAGCAGAGCTCACGTTTTACCATTTAGTTCCAAAATACAGCCCTGGCCCTGGGCAAAGAAGGTTATATGGGGGTTATGCTGGTTTGGAATTTGTCTTGCATCTTCATTTTGATTCCCTGCATGATGCTGTCAGCCAACAGAGATGTCCCTTTAGTATGATAAAGGGAATGGATGTGGGTTTTTTTCTTGCAGAAGTTAATCCTAGATTTATATATCTGGGAAATTGGCTGTCCTACCCAGTTGATGCAGCGTGTGAATTTTCAAACTGCATGCTGTGCTATAGAGATTCCTCTTGCCTATCCCCTTTCAAACTATTTCCCAGAAGGAGAAGTGCCAGCATAATTTTAATATGCATAAACTGTGGAGGCAATGATGATAATTAACAGCAGGGTGCCCAATTTTGAAATGCTGTCTTTATCATTCCTCATAGTTCTTTTTTTATCATTCTCACTTTTTTGTCAGGCTGGGAAAAATTTCTCCCAGACAGAGCTGAGGTTTTCTTGCAGAAAAGGGAGAAGGTACATGATCCGGAGAAGCCAGAGCCTAGTGCTGCCCTTCTTGGAGCTAGTTCCAAGGTTGCCATTGATTTTTACCAGTGCTCAGTTTGAATCCTTGGACTGTAGCTCATCCAAAAATACTCCAGGCTTCAGCATGACGAAATAAGTAGGATAGAAATAGGTTACTCTGCTTTCACTGTTCATGCTGCTGCCTTTAGATTTAACACAGAATTTAATTCCTGCACCAATTTTCAGACATATGGAATATTAACGTCATTAATTCATTTTTACTGTCTTGAAGAATTTAAATCAGCTGTGAACTTTATTCTTCCAATTCAAAACATAATTTAAATCCATAAGGAATTACAGTTGTTGTTAATGACTCTCACATAATTAATTTCTTTATGAAGTAGAATGAATGCTTAGTGTCTCAGGTACTAAATGGTCTATATTCTTACAATGCTATTTCAATTTTAATTTAATTAAACTGTAGGATATCTAGTTGAGAAACATTATAAAAAACAAACAACAAAAAAAAAAACCAAAAAAAGAACTTAAGGTGAAAGGCAGAGTGATATTATTCTTGCAGTGATAAAACCTAAATCAGACGGAAGTGGAAATCAAAATCAAGTGGAAGACTAGTGCAGAGTCTGTAATCTCTGTTTAAAATGTAAGACACTTTGCAGTCAATAACTTAATCTGTCTTCAGATCAGTTTTATTTTAAAAGTGGCTTTTCTTTCATTGTTTTGTGTTCTGCAGAGCAAGTCATGGTATCTGAGGTGGCTTGCACAAGGCACCTGATTTTGTTCATTTATCACACTTTTGTACAGCTGTAAATCTATTGGATGAGTACTCTGCTGGCCATAAAGTCTCTTAAACTCAATAGATGGCACTGGTTTACACAGTTCTTGCCTGTTGTCTTTGCCATGGTGACTACCGTTTTGCAAAAGTTTGTGAGAAAAGATTTGAGCTTTTGTAGCTATGATCTGTACTGTTGTGGGTTACTGTGTTGGGTTGTTTTGTCCTTTTTTTTTTTTTTAATTGCATTGTAATTCAGTGTTTTAGGAACATATTGCCTTTATAAGCATATGCACTGTGTACTACTTGTGCTTTTGATGAATATTGTCAAATCATTTGGGTTGGAAAGATTCCTGGGAGATTGTGTAGTCCAGCCTCTTGCTCAAAGCTGGGACAGCACTGAATGCAGACCAGATTGCTCAGGGCTTTCCTAGCCAGGCCTTGAAAACCTCGAAGGACAGAGATTCTTCAACGTCTCTGGGCTCCTGTTCCAGTCCTTAATTGTAGTCAGGGTGAGTAGATCCGTATATCCAGTCTAGAATGTTGTATCTCATTCTCCCACCATGTACTTCAATGAAGAGCATGCCTATATTCTCTATAAGCCCTGCCTAGGTACTTGTTGGCTTCTGTAGGTCCCCTTGAGCTGGCTCCTTTCCAGGTTAAACTAACTCAGCCTCTCCTCACAGCTTGTATGCTCCAGCCCCTGACCATGTTGGTGGTCTTGGCTGGACTTGCTTAAGCTGATCAACATCTTTCTTGTATTAGAGGGCTCCAAAATTGGAGGCAGTGTTCCAGCTGTGGCCTAACGAGTGCTGAGTAAAGGGGATTAATTGCTTCCCTTGATCTACCAGCTTATGCCCTTGTTGCTACAGCCTTGGATCCTGGTAGCTTTTACTGCTGCTAGGGCTCATATGTTGCCAACTGTCCACCCAGACCCCAGGTCCCTGTGCAACATTTTTACAGATGTAGTCCTAGACAATAGTTTGCAGAACGCTGTGATTTTTACTAAGAAAGGCAAATACTGCATTAATATCTTAAAACTTTGACTCGCGTCTGCTCTCTTGCCAGAAGAGTGAACCACCACCTGCTATTAATTAAAAACAGCCTGCTCCAGCTAGTGGCTAAGACCAAACTCGGGCGTATGCATCTTCTGTTTAAGCAGAAAAGTTGTTTTAGGCATTAATGTGACTCTCCTGGCTTCCTATTTCTTTAAAGGCCAAATTCAACCCTTTCTCTTGACTCCCACAGGCTTTCAGCTGTGCCTAAAACACGTCCTTTCAGTCAAAAAGCTGTCTGACTACTGCTTTCTAGACTGCCCGCACACGCACTAAAAGAGCTGTGTGGAAGCATTAGAGAATGAATTAGAGGAGCCAGGTTATATAAAGGCTGGAGGAAACGCAATGTAAATGCCAGTGACAGAGAGGAACTGCCAGTTCCTTCAAGCTGAAATCTTGTTTACATCTTTGTGTGCGTGCTTTTTTCTTCTTCTCAGAACCCACTGCCTCTATGCTCTTCCTTACAGCTCCTTGCTATCTTTGTCTAGCGAGTTACTTGTCTTCACTTGTGGACTATATTTATCTTCATCCAAGTAGCTTTTCTCAGTTGATACCAAGTTTCCACTGTTGACTTTGGTGGGGGACCCTTCCCTCTATTCTCTCCCATGCCCAACCTGCATAGCCTTTCTTGCCAAGCCAGACCTCGAACCCCAGGCACCACCTCTTTGTCCCATTGGGCACAGTTTCATTCTCAGCTCTGTGCTTCCCTCACCCCTTCCACCATGTGTCCTCCTCTCCATGTCGGCTCATTGTTCTGCCTGTTTTTTGTGGCATGTTAAGAGCTGGTGCTTTAATCCTCAGGGTGACCCCTCTGCTGACATGTCTGCAGCTGTCAATGTGTGAGGAGTAGCCCGGCTCTGTGGACCTGGAGCAGTGGTTGCAGGGAAGTCCCAGGCAAGTCCCACGGAGCAGCATTTCCATGTCTGACTGAGAAAGGTTCCCGTCTCTGACTCACAGGTACTCAGGCTGGAGCACAGTTGCGGTAGGGCAATGAGAGAAGAAAGGAAGAATCCACACTGACCAGCTGCTGCCTGGTGCGTGCAAGCTGCAACTGTTGGGAATTCCTAAACTGGACTGACCCACTGCATAAGGACGAGAAGAGTCATCTTCATCTAGTTCTGCTGAAGTTCAATGCCTTGGTCCAAATGTACAATTTCCAAGTAAAATATTGCTGACGGCACCAAGCTGTGTGGAGCAGTCGACACACTGGAGGGAAGAGATGCCATCCAGAAGGACCTTGATAGGTTTGAGAGGTGGGCCCGTGCAAACCTCATAAAATTCGACAAGGCCAAGTGCAAGGTCCTGCACATGGGTCAGGGCAATCCGAAGCACAAATACAGGCCGGGCAGAAAATGGATTGAGAGCAGCCCTGAGGAGAAGGACTTGGGGGCGTGTTGGTGGATGAGAAGCTCAACATGAGCTGGCAATGTGCGCTCACAGCCCAGACGGCCAACCGCATCCTGGGCTGCATCAAAAGAAGCGTGGCCAGCAAGTTGAGGGAGGTGATTCTGCCCCTCTACTCTGCTCTGGTGAGACCCCACCTGTAATACGGTGCCCAGCTCTCGAGTCCCCCACATAAGAAGGACATGGACCTGTTGGAGTGGGTCCAGAGGAGGCTACGAAGATGATCAGAGGACTAGTGCACCTCTGCTATGAGGACAGGCTGACAGAGTTGGGGTTGTTCAGCCTGGAGAAGAGAAGGCTCCAGGGAGACCTTATAGCGGCCTTCCAGTATCTGAAAGGGGCCTACAAGAAATCTGGAGAGGGACTTTTTACAAGGGCAGGTAGTGATAGGACGAGGGGTAATGGCTTCAGGCTGGATGAGGGTAGATTTAGACTAGATCTCAGGAAGAAATTTTTCATTCTGAAGGTGGTGAGGTACTGGAACAGGTTGCCCAGGGAAGCTGTGGATGCCCCATCCCTGGAAGTGTTCAAGGCCAGGCTGGTTGGGGCTTTGAGCAATCTGATCTAGTGGGAGGTGTCCTTGCCCATGGCAGGGGGGTTGAAACTAGATGATCTTTAAGGTCCCTTCCAACCTAAATCATTCTATGATTCTATTTAAAATACTTTTTTTTTTTTTTGGTCAAAATAATGCCTTTTCTCTGATCCTCATTCTTTGGGGTTTTTTTATAAATTGGTATTTTATTTTGCTGTGGTTGACACTTAGTTGTATGGCACTGTTGCACTTCCTCTCTGGTCTGCACTGTCTATTGTTGAGATTTTTCAGTGTGTGGAAACATGTTCTATCGGCCATCCTGTCACGTGTGATATGGCAGCTACCCAATGACTTTTTCCCTACCCATAGTTCTTTAAGCCTCCTCCTTTTTGCTGGGGCAGTACAAGGTTATTGCTATTGTTTTCAGTCCCTAAGTAAACATTTAATGGATCATTTGCATGGCACCTCTGCACAAGGGCTGAAACTGGTGCAGCCTAATGCAACCTATTACTCCTCCCCTCTCAAAGCAGTATCCAATGGAGATTTAGACCCTTGGCTTCTTAAATAACTTCCTGCTAGAGCTATTAGGTCCAGCTGTTTTCTAGCACTTACCTTTTCTTAATGTAGTTAGAAGTTTAGACACAGGTTTACTTCACGAAACCAAACCCCAGGTCTTCACACAAAGGCAGCCCAGGATTTGCAACATACTGCTGCTTGCCGTAGCCAAGCTTTTAATTGATTAATCTTCTGACAGTGCTGCAATGAGAACTGAACCTTTTAAATAGTGCCTTACTACTTTCAAAGTACTCTAAAGCACTTTCTAAAAAAGTTGAGAGTCGATACTGCTTGGCATCGTGGCTGTAGGCAAAGCTGACAGCTCTTTGTCAGCAGCCATTCAAATGCTACAACAAATGGCAGAACTTGGGGCTTTTTTGGAGGAAGTGTCCTCTGGCCAGGCCACCAGCACACTCTCCTTGTTTTGTTGTTGTTTGGAGTTTTTTGGTTTGGGGTTGGTTTTTTTGTTTGTTTGTTTCAGAGCATGCAGCAAAAATTTGCCGTAGCCATTCTGTTTGTAAACCTTGCTTACTCTGAAAGCACTTGAAACCATCGTGGTGCCTCTCTGGCCAGGGCAGTTGTTTGGGATTGCCCCTAGTGCCACCTCTGGGGCATTTTACGGAGGGGAATGTCACTATTACCCTGCCCCTTCTAAGTGTGGCCATCATTAGGATAAAGCTTAATTTCAGTCTGACCGATGGCTTATGTGACGCTTCAGATACGTGCTAGGTTTGACTTTGTTGCTGCGAGCATCGCAGCCCATTTTGGTTCACAGGAGGCAACAACGCAGAGCTGTTGCCGCTCAGTCTTCCTGTGCATAGGGAGTGTTTTGCTGCAGGACGATCTCCTTCTGCACTTGGAGACATGTTCTTCGTGTGCTGGGACTTGTTTGATTCCCAGGAGACTGAGTGTGCCAGTGCATCCTCTGCAGCGGCGTGCCCGGGTGCTTGCAGCATTCCTGGAAGTCACCTTTTCTCCATTCATCTTAAATACTTTGGGGCTGTGAAGGCGCACCGGTAGATAGGACTTGACCAGGTGTAATTTGCTCCATGTTATGTATAATATTTGTAAAATGTGTCCCAGGTATTTGAAGCCTCCTGTAAGCTAATGACGGGTACTTGGCATGCAGTAAATCTGGATCTGGGAGGAAGAAGTCCTGGGGAGGTGCCAGCACAGAGGTGCATACTGCTATGGACACATCCTCTCTCACTGACCCACGGCGCGTGCAGGTTTGCAGAGCTGCAGCGGGGTAGGGAGATCCGTGGGTGCACAGTTAACACCTCATCCCTTGAGAAATGTTTATGGATTTGTCTTTGAGCATGGGGAGGCATCTGACCCTTTTGCTGTGTTTGGGCAGCTGCTGGAGATGTTTGGGGCTGTCAGTCATCTTTCAAAGGCTTTCTGGTGGTGGGGTGGCTGTTGGACATGGGAGCTGTAACCCTGTCTCTGCTGTCAAGTCAGTGTATAGCCTTGGGGCACGCTGTTTAATCTCAGCTTGATCTCCTCTGAAGATCTGACCTTATTTTCCTACTGTATAATTTTTACAGCCACATGAGGATTGAAGATTAATTAGTTAATGTCTGTGAAGCGCTTTGAGTGTGTTATTTAAGGGTGAAGTATTATCGTAATTCTCTAGGGAAGTGTCACTGTGTTTAATGTGTGTACTGGCATCTGTCCCTCCTCAAAATTTATAACGTATAAATTCTGTTTCAGATCCTTTGATTTCCATATCTTCATTATTCATTTTGCCTTAATTTAGAACTCAGTTTTTATTTGATTTGAATTAGAAACATACCTTCTATATGGCAATAGTATGTAAAGTTAATTTTAGCTTTTGGATATGTTGCTAGTTTCAGCAATATATTTCTGGGAAATACTACCATAACTCCAGTCCATAGAATTGAGGGACTGCTCTAATTCCTGTGTGTCATTTTCACTGCATGTACTTTTGTAGAGTGACTATATATTTTACATTTATTTTCATCCTGATACATCTGCACAATACTTAGAGATGGAAACTGTAATGACTCTCAGCAGTGAAGAGGATGCTCGGAAGGGCGCTTACCTTTGTTCCCCATATTGGCTAAGGAAACATTCAGAAAAACACACACACGCATGCAATGTTTCTTTGGAGAGCTAGCCGTTACAATGCGAGATGGAAAGCTGGTATTCTTGCCTCTGCCTCTAAGATAAACAGCTTTGTATAATTTGACTTCAAGTTTTCTGTCTTCTTCCATGTAGAGTTTATCCTGTGACTTTTGCTGTGCTTCTTATCCTTTAATTTCTTGCTCCTTCCTATCTCTAATGCTGTCATCAACTCTTGTTTAGTGGAAAGCTGGCAAATATGTGAACTAATCATCTTCCCTTCTCTCTGAAGTTTTCTCTCCAGGGATATTTAAAAGGCAATTTCTCTGCTCTAAATCAAGGTGGCAGAAATCACATTGCCTTCATTTTGCTGATTCCATGCAAGGCCATTTGGTGTTTTTAAAGCTCTCCCACTTCTTATTAATAATCTGTTCTACTCTCCAAATATGTATTCTGTGCATGTCCACTCCAATGATTTATTATACGTCGTGCTTTCAGAAGAAACCCTGTAATTGTCAAATAGTGGCCCCTCAGATGGTTCAGGAATCCTGAGGCAATGGCTGGGCAAATTTGTCTGTAGTCCAAGGCGACCCTTGCTGGGGGCCAAAGCAGAAGGACAGCAGAGGACAAAGCCAGACTTGCTTTTTGCCCCGGATGTGTATGGGAATGGTGGGATTAGCCTGGTAGTATAATCAGCAGCACCTGAGTTTTTGTTAGGGTTGCAGGAGGACACATGAGCTGTGCCTGGAAGCAGTGGTGTTTTCCCATCTGCTGTCTGCAGGCTGTTGTGAAAGGGCCCCAAGGGAAGAATTGCAAGTTCTCCATTTGCTCTTGCTCTTTTGGCCTTGGCACCAAACAGGGACTGTATGTGGCGTGAAAACTGCTTTTCTACACTGCAGCTTGTCACATAAATGGTGGTTTAGGTCTAGAATGGATTAAATATGACTCCGCTCCAGCCCCTGTATATTGTGTTTATAGAGAACTATTTGTTGATCCATATGGGAATTGCTTTCCATTTTTAGTATCTGTATAAAAATCCATGCTATATATGAATATGTATCTTTTATAAAGACCTGAAACCTCTTCCCACAACGTTTGCTGACACATTTACAGAAGCAGGGGGGAGTACAACGACACAAAATTCCAACATTCAGCATCCTCAAGACCTGCCTTCTGACACAAAGTGCACTTATTCTCTCACAGGTCAATTTTTTAATCTACCAATATACTTTTGAACACTTCAGAGAGGTCTGGAATGACCTAGCAATCTAGATGACTGCCTCATGATTAGAAGTAACGGGAAGGCAGATGCCAGCCATTACAGAAGTGTCAATAGAGAAGCATTTGTCTGTATTGCTCACTCTGAAGTTAATGTGCACAGACAAAATTATTGCTTAATTTCATCTGGCAGTGTTGAGAGTAAAACTTGTGTCGGGGGCGGGGGAAGGCTTTCCAGTGCTGTTCCTGTGAGATCTGTGCCAGTCCTTCTCTCCTGTCCCCTCTTCAGGAAGGCTGCTCACAAGCTGGCCAGGGGTTTGCGGTCACATGGGAGCTGAGGCACGCTGGGCTCTGAACTCAGCATTAATTTTTCGCATTGCAGAAGTGCCTGGGAGTTTTCTGAAGTCCAAGACCCTGTGCAGTAGAAGCAGGCAATGAAAAGGCCGAGTGTGTCCCACGCAGCTTAGTCTCAGAGTAAGACGGCCAACAAATACAAGACCATGCTCATGCTGGCAGGGAAAAGTGAGGAATCGCATCGTCCAGCAGTGCCTCAGCACCAGCCCAGCCTCTGTTGGTGCATCATCCGTCACAACACGAACTCTGTGCTGACACTGGAGAAGGGGTGACTTGCAATATTCTCCAGGGCTGTCTCAAGACGGGTGAAGACAGCTCTTTCATAGCTATACCTCCCCAGTATAAGTATTACTGCAGTGGCTTGCACTTGGTCAACCTTCTGGAAATCATTACCTGTGTTCTCATTTGTAAAAGGAGTAACTGTAACTTTGTAGAACTCCTAAACTTGCTTTTTTGGAATAGTTATTATATAAACGACAAATATCCTGAGATAAAAATGAGTGTTTTGGTGTAATCAGTTTCCATAAATATTTCATTGGTGTAATTACCTGCTGCTTTCAATTATTGTCTTGCTTGGCTCATGCCTGATAAAAATACAAAATCTAATTCACTTTTGGAGTGCCAGTTTGAAACAAGTGTGGAGGTATTCGTAAAACCTATTAAAAGAAGGAGGGGGGGAAAAGTAAAGTCATGCAGGAAACAAACATCCAATCATTTTCACCAACATGAGATGAAATTGAAAAATGCCCTTCCAAATTTGTGAAAATCTCAGCAGTTTACTTGATTAAAAAGGTATTTTGAACTGTAAATTGTTGGAATATAGAGCAAAGAGAACAAATCAGGTCTGAATATCTTTCCCTTTTTTCCCCTTTCTCATTTTAAAGGTTTGTGCTAGGGAGCTGATACATAATACTGCAGAGGTCTGAAAAATCTCTCTTAAACCACTGTAAAAATTACTGTGATTCTTTTGGAGTTAGGGATTGACGGATTTTTTTTTTAACATGTTGTTTTTGCTTTTTTTCCCCATCAGCTAATTTCCTTTATTTTTTCAATAAATGATAGAGCATAGCGTAAAGTCAAGATTTTTGTTAATAATTTTAATGACATAAACTACATCAGAGAAATTTCATCAGAGTGGTTTGCTTCTGTCTGGAGGACTGAACTGAACTATAGCATGTATATGAGTTCTTCATTCTTTGTCCAATTTTTTTGAGGTCTTTTCCCCTTTAATGAGGCTATCTTTTTTGTTATTACTTCCACACCAAAAAACCAGCTGATGTCAGCAGACTCAGATCACCATGGAGATCTTCCTAAAGTAAAATCTGATATTAGTTACTATTGGCCACTGACGAAGCATTATGGATCAACAAAAGCCAGTTCCCTAAAATCCCAGATCCTCTTGGGTGTTTCATACCTCATAGAAAGAAGGTGCAAGTTCATGGCGGGATCCCTGATAAAACCCAACCCTGCAGCTCCCTCTGGAATTGCATGGGTCTGTTTTCCCAGGATGCCCATGTCTGCACTCTGGGAATAAGTGAGCCATTGCAGAGGATGAAGCAGTGTATCCTGCATGAGTACATTCCTTATTAAACTTGCATGAAAACAAGAGATTCTTATATTGTAAAGGTAGCAAAGAGAGGCTGGCTGGATTAAGCTTGAGTTTCACCAGGGTGATCTTGGCACTAAGAGCAAATACTGCCATGTGATGAGAGAATAATTGACACAAAAAATGCCTACATTTGGGTCTGAATGCAGGCGGTTGCAATGGGTGGTTATTTGCTTACATCGAGCTGGGTTGCATTGTACTTCAGGGCTCTCTAATGCAAGTACCCAGTGGGTGGCAGTGTACTAGCTTTGGATGAGGCATGTTCTTTTTTTTTTTTTTNTCCAGCTAGTTTCCATGGTGATGACTGCAGCTTTAATGCCTGTGCAAAAGTGGAGAGGGAAAGAGAAATAAGAGGGCGATATTGCATTAAACTAGGAGTTGAGTAACCCATGGAAGTCACAGTGGTCACAGCAAACAGCAAGTTCTGCCAATAAGAAAGTAGTAGACACAGAAATCATGGGTGCCTGAAGAGCAGCTTCCATCAAGCTGTTATGATTCAGTGGGTCTAAAGGCAGCAATAAACCTGATGGATTTAGGGGGGAAAAACAAGGCAAATTTGTCATGTATTTATATTAGCTGAACTAGACTCACTGCTGTAGCTTTTAGAAGATTTTTGCATTATATGGGTAAAGCTGTGATGCAAATAATAACAATGCACAGTAAAATTGAACATGGGATTCTCCTGACATGAGTTTAAAGTGATACATCTAAATAATATTGTGGATTTAAATGCCAGGTCAGAAAAGCATTGGTTTTTATGAACTCATTCAAGTTTTGCATTGAATCGATTTTATTTGCTGGTAAAAGAAATAGTTGTCAAGCTTGAAATTTGGATTTGGTATAAGTATATCTAAAATTCTCTTTTGCAGACATTGCGCCTCCTCTGCAGCAGTAACCTCCAAATTGCACAGCAGAGGTCTTGAAATTCATGCACTGCAGTAATTGTCGATACTGTTGATTTTGCACCGTAATCGTTTGTGACTGCTATGAGACGTGGCTGAATTTAATGCCTGCAATCTACAGCTTATCGGTGTAGATTGATCTGGGTCTATTTTGTGTAAAAACTGCTGATCAAGGAGGGCTACAGGTCTCTTTCTCAGACCTGCCTCTTCCTCGCTGCTTCAATTTGATCAACTTGTCCCACTTAGCTTGAGCAGAGTGTCAGATGGAGAGGGGTCTGCCAGCTCTTGCAAGGGGGCAAAAGGTAAAGTCCTAAAACATACTGCACCATCTGGAACCCTGAAATGATGCTATTGGCTTGAAATGTAACTGTGTATCAAAGTTTTGTCTTGTTTGGTTTTGTTTTTCTTTTTAAGAAGAAAAAAATATGGGGAAGGGAGCGTTTAGAGGGACAGTTTACCAGCGCTGCTTGGGGGAATGTGCATGTGGATCATGATGGTCTTTCTCCAAACTTCCCTAGGCTTTTAGTGAAACTGCATCCCCAATTCATCATTGGTGATGTCCTATGTTTTCCCAGTTTTTCTGTCTCCCTCCATCATTTCTCATCACCCTTTCCCTCAGACCTCCTCTGCTCCTTGACCAGCAGCACCCAGACTCTGGCAGAAGTCTCCCTGCATGCGATCTGATCCTGTCTCGCTGAGATCTCACCAGCCCCTGAAAGCGATTCTTCCCTGATAATGCTAAGCTTACCTTCAGACTCCTGCCCTCTGCAGCAGATCTGCAACATGTCTGCGTTTCCTCCAAATCATGCTCAATCTGCAGCCTCAGGTGGTACAGCGGGGAGACTTGAGCATACCTCTCTTCTGTGGTGGTTGGATTTAAAGCTTCGTGTATGATGTTAATTATTGGGTTTTGAGGTATAGATACATGTAGTAGGAATTGCAAAACCATTGTTGGAAGGAGAGGCAGTTGCCTTTTTGACTGCTAGAGGGGCAACATGGATGACAAAACTTGTTCGCAGAAATTGCTCTGTGTGTTAGTGTTTCTTGGTGTTCAGTGTGGTTTTGTAAAGAATCAAACAGGAGGAAAATCAGCCTTTCTGCAGCTCTTGGTGCATGAGTATGCACAGGAGATAGGCTAGAATCTCAGTAAATGGCAGGTTTCAGCAAGAGATGAAAAAAAAAAAAGTAACCAAAGGTATTGCTGGGTCTTCTTTTTCTTTTCTGTGGTTGCTCTGTCTCTGGATGTACCTTTCTCTCTCATTCTCAATGCACACACTTCTTTAATGAAAGATGATCAGCCGTGTTAGTCGTGCGCTTCTGTCCTCAAAGCAGCTCTTCTGTATGGGGGATGTTTGGGTATTGCTGACTATGACTCTTAAACAAGCGATTGTTATATCAAAGGCTGGCCAGACAAGATGAAATATAATTTCCCTCCATGTTTAATACAGAATATCTGAGAATATTTTTCCGCTGTAGAGTTGAGTTACATTTCGGGGAGGTGACTTGGTCAAATTGACTTCACGAGCCTGAAACCTTCATTGTCATTGTGGAAAACCAGCTCACTCAGAGGAGTTGTTTTCTGGACTTATACAGGTTCTTGCAGGCTATTTGAGGGACGCTAAATATATTGCAGCCAAGGAAAGCTGAGAAGGATCATAGCTGCCAAATTTCTAATAGCAACTTTTTAATTTCATTGCTTTTTCAGCAACAAAGAGAAGAAAAATACTGTTAACGTGGCAAAACCTCTTTTTCTGTGTTTTTCAGGATGTGGTAACAATCCTTACTCAAATAACTGACTATAAGTCAGCAAAAACATAACCTGCTTTCAACAAGAATTAAAGCTACGTAACCCTACCAGTATCTAGAATTGGTGCAGGACTTTCCTTGTTGAAATACATCGCCCTTCTTCAAATGAATTAGACAGACTGAGACTCAAGACTTGAGGATTAGCAGAGGGCTTAATTAAAACATCATCAATGTTGTCCCTGCAGAATCAAAATTCTGACACTCTGGTTACTGAACTATATTTGAGCCTTAATTTTAAATGACTGACTTTTGCTTTAAAGAGATCATCACTTAGAAACTGAAACAGCTTTCTTTTTTGTTGCCTCATGTGTGTTTGCAGATCAAAATAATTCTCACCATTTTATTAGTGCTATGATCCTATTTCCAGGTTACTACAATGCATTTGGAGTTTTGGCAAGTTAATGATGCTTACTTTTTTGACTTTCAAAATGCAATATTAATAGTTGAACAAAGTCTTCCAGATTTGCAGCATTCGTCCTCCCCAGAGGTCCATGGTTCCCAGAAGGCTGAAGACTGATATCAGTTTGGCTCTAGCCTGTCAAATAAACCTAAGAAATGCATACCAATCTCAAATGCTCAGCGTCCACAAGAAGTCTTCTTTTTCAGTCTTGGCAAGGAACACTTATGTCAATAAAATCTGAAAATTAAAAATACCAAAAGAGTCCAACAAGTTCAAGCATTTGGTAGTAAAGAAAAGAGAGCTCAGATGTCCAGAGTTATGACCAGGTTTCCAAACTGGGGACAAGAAATTCATATTATGGTTGCTTGGCCTGTCTTGTTTGCTGTATGTTTGTGTAATAAAAGATAGCATAGCAATTGGTGTTCGATGCAGCTTTTGGCACTCTGTGGTACAGTTTGGCTGCTGTAGCTAAGCCAGGGCTTTGCATAACACATACACGCTGTGCAAGGGGAGCGTTAAGAAAGATTTCTGTAAGATTTTGGTAAGTCAAACGCATGAAAAAGAATATGCATTAAATGACAAAATATTTGATTTTTCAAAAGGCTGCAGTGAATTACAAATAAGCTTAAGTTTGCATATTTTAAGATTTAAGGAAAACTTGTCTCAGTTCTTGATTTATTTTTTTTTTTCCCTGAATTGAGACTGCCCTATGCATGTTTTTATAGCAGGTGGTGAGAGCCTGCCTTTTCTAGGAGCTTTAAAATCAATTTTGGTATTTAACTAACTTAGCTTCCCTGAAATTGTAGGAACCCAACTCACATTGTGTGTAGGAACACAATCCTGGCACTGTCGTCGACCTTTCAGTGTTCTTCATCTGCCACATTAAACAGTTTGTGGCCAGCCCTGTGCCACTAAATGCGTGACATTTGTTAGAGGTTTTGCTGTGGCGAGTAATAGTGGAGGGAGGATATATTTTGTGGGCTTTTGCAAGTGAAATGCCTTATTTCATGGTTGCCTGCAATTTTAGGAGACTGGATTTAATGTAGAGGATGGCCTCCAGCATGATGTTCCTCAAATGATTATGTAAAGATGTGACTATCTTGACTTGCAGTTTGATGGTCTGGGATCGCAAGTGTTATTTTCTATTATTTCTGTAATTGCCTGGGTATATCCTGTGTCAACAGTCTGAAATCACATATTCAAAATAAATCAAGCACATTTGGAGTAGCTTCTGTCTGTGTGACTTGTGGTTAGGGCTGTTTTATGAGCTGTGCTGATGTAGTGATTATAATAGAAAGACTTTAGGAAAATAATGACCATACCATATCCTAGGAGTGAATGACTGAAACTTGAAAGTCAAGTTAAGAATGCCATCTAAAAGCGCTCTTGGTTTGTCTCTCACTCAAACGTGAGTAAAGTAGGCATACTGGCACTCAAGTCAGTGCTTCAGAAGGAATGTAAATGATAGGAGTATGTGGTCCAGTGTTGCAGGAGATGCCAGCTTAAGGGGTTCAGCTAATTTGCATAGTCTCAGATTCTGCTCTCTGAATGTCACTTCAAGATTCTTTCATGTTTTGGACACTTCCCAGTCACTTGCAATTTAAGCAGAACTCCTAGGCACAGGCTACTTAGCCAAAATGTCCTATCCGTGACTTTTAGAAAATCCAAAAGGGCAAATCTTCTGTATTAGCTCTGAATGTCAACATTGAATCTACTTGATTTTCTGCAATAAAAGTATGTGCAAATGTAAATGAAACGCACATCAGAGCAGGTTTCCCAGTTTGGTGACCAAATTAGACTTGCAAGAAATTTCAAATAGCTCTTGGTCAATAAGGATTTTCTCCCCTTGTAGTCTGAGTAAGAGTTTTCCTTTGGGGAGGCATGCTGCCACATTGATGGCTGTACGTTTAAATTATTTACCAAGCATAGGACTGTTTTTTTTTTTTTTT
>VYXH01007513.1:263347-303720 GCA_013397275.1 Burhinus bistriatus
TTTTTTTGTGTGTGTGTGGCATCAGCCTGAAGCCACCCAAACAATGGATTGGCGACAGTACTGAAGACCAGCTATGTAAAGCAACATCTTAACTGGCTGTTTTAGTCCCAGAAGCCTGCTAACCGCAAGTGAAAAAGCACAAACCATGCTTATGTTCATGTCCTGGCTATGCATGCAAGCGAAAGATTTCCTCATGGCTTTTACATTAATGTGCTCTAAACTGCTAAGTCAGAGCTCTTATTTTCCCCTTGAGCTGGCAGCACAGGCCAGCTCCCTTTAATCCACCCATTAAACACACATTTTAAAGTGTGTTGGTTTTGGAAAGATGTTTAGCAACTTCCCTTTCAAATCCCAGGCATAGAGGTCTCTTTCCAGAATTGATGGCCTGTACTCGAGTGAACCGCTCTGTCTCTGGGCTTTGTGAAAGACTAAGCCTGTGAGTTCAGGGATCACCTTTCTAAGTGGGGCCTCATAAAAGGCAAGGTGAAAGGAAGGGCAGCTTGAAGGGGAAAAAATAATAGATGAACCTCAAGAGTTTGGTTTGGCAAGAAACAGTGCAAGTTCATTGTGCTTAAAAACTTTTACTGGACTCCCCCCTGTTTTAATTATACCTTATTTTTATTACTTTCATCATGTATTAATGTATAAAGCATATGGATGTGGCACTGTACAAGTGTGACTTAGTTACTTGAGCTTTGATTTCTCTCACACATCCAACCAGAGGTATCAGAGGAGTGATGTCTGTGTGGCTTTCCTCACCTTGGCCTGCTAGGCTTATGGTGGTACTCAGCATGGACAGCTCTGTACTCACCGTACACGTGCAAGATTAACAGGGCAAAATCACAACTTTACTCTCCTGAACGCTTACAGTCAATGCAATCACACCTCTCCCTGATTTCTTAATCTGCGCGCAGAAGGGATGCAGATGGGCTAGGGGTGGCAGCTGGGTAGAGCGTGTACCAGCGGTTGTGATGGCCTTCATGGTCTGTTGTGGGGACCTACACAGTGGTTTTGTGTCTCATCTAGATGAGAGAGTTGAGTTGAGCTGTCAGGACTTAACTTTGCCATTGCTTATAGTCCTTCCAAGGCTACTGCACTTGCTATGTGCTGACGGTCATCCTTTTTCACTTGTGACCCATATAATTATGATTGTAGCAGGATTTGCTGCTGTATCTCATTAATGTTTCCCAAGCAAACATTTCTCAGTGAAGCAGTTTATTTCATTTTACCTGTCTGGAAAAAATTACTTGGTTTCTTCAGTATTTCAGTGGACCATCTAAGTTGTTAGCATTCTTTGAAGGCCTTTCTTATTGGGGTCAGCAATTGCTAGAAACAAGGTTTATACAGTCTTAGGAAATAAACATTTTTGGATATTTCATATAAAGGCTTCCTATATTTGCAGTTAAAAGAAAAATCTCTTTATATAGGCAAAGCAAATGCTAAGACATTTTGCTTGCAGTCTGCTGATGGCTTTTGCAAACATTAAAAGTATTGCTGTTTCCACTTGATTGATCAAGTGAGTTGCAATGAAATTTAATTTTGCTATGTCATTTAAAATAGTTCAGTAGAGCCAGAATACCTATTATGATGCACCCCACTGCATATATTTTTGTGCTTTCGGATATGTGCATAATCTCAGAGACTGATCTCTAGTGCTGAGGAGCTGGTGCTTAACTGTAGACAGTATTTGGAAGGGTGCATCTACCATATTCATGGCATGCACCATTTATTTCCTTTCTAACCAGTAATTTTTCAAGGCATGAATACCTTACTTCCAGTGCAGGCACGTGAAATCAGAACACCCCTTCCAATCTTTCAAATTCATTAAAATAAAGAAAACTTTGGTTTGTATTCAGATGTTTGAAGACATGCTCAAACACAAAAAGTATGTGGGAGAAGACTTGTACATATATAGTTGACTGTGTAATTAGTAGGTCAGGGAAATATAGTTAGAATCACTTTTGATTCCAGAAGAGAGACATTTGGGTTCAAATTAAATGTTTTTTCTCTGAGTCTCACTCATTTCTTGGGACAATGTGAAGTGTTTGAATTTAAAATTCAGTGTTATCCTTGCATTGCGGTTATGTCAGACTGACTTTTTTCAATATATAGGTGAATGAGGAAAACACCAAAATAAATATGGTGTTAATCTTTTCAACACGAGTAACCAGACAAAATTCAGGGTCTTGTAACTTATCACAGCCATGAGAACAAATTCTGATGGAGTTGGATGTATTTTATTGTAGTGCAGCTTATTTTCAAGTGTGTTGCAAGTTCTACTTTCTGGATGAGTTTTTACCTCTGTTAATTACAGGAACTCATTAAAATTATTTTGGATAACTAAAGATAGGGGTCCTAGAAGAGAAATACTGGATTATCCAATCCCTGGCAATCAGGTTAATTTTAAAATTTCTTATCTTGTTCTACAAGTTCAAAAACATGCTGTCTTGATTTTGGAGGGAGGGTACTGTAGCAATACTGTGTTTCTACCAGCCATAATAGTTAATCACTGCAAATTAATGAGAGCCGACCAAAGGAGAAAGAATTGGGGACTATGTGTCCCACCAGGCATGTTGCAATCGCACTGCTCCTTCCACCCAGGCCAGCTATTGAACCACACCATACATTAGAGGAGATGTCAACCATCTGTTGAGGTTAGCAAATCTGAGGAACTTGCTCCTAGTCTAAACATGAAGCAGCAAAAAGTGAATACCCTTGCACTGAATTTTGAGGCTTAGCTACATATTTTCCTTGAAGTCAGATACCAAAAAACAACCCTGAAGTCATATCCATTTAGCTTTATGTTGAGCCAAATGGATCCATCTAGCCATTCCAGCAAAATAAGTGTGTCTCATCTGTATCATGAATAACAGGGACTTTATTAGCCACTCCTCTTTCCCGAACCAGCCAAATTTTCATTCTTAGTAAGACGACACTATTGAACTCTTCAGAGGAGCTCACAAAAGGGCTGGGAAATGTCAGCTAACAGTGGTGTTAGTAAGGATGTTGCTTCCCTCCTCCTTACTCTCTCCATCTCCAACTGGAGGTCCTGGCCAGCCAGGTTTATCATCAATGCAGTTCTCCACGTTTCCAGCTTCTTACAGTGGTGTTTCAGGCTCTGATTACTGTACGGCGATCACCATATTCTCCTAACTTCCTCAGTCTGGGCTGTTCAGTGGGAGAGCTTACAGGGCTGGAGCAAAGGCCTCTGGAAATGGTGCAACTCAACGCAATTAGTGCTGGGGTGCCTGGAGTGGGTCATGCTGAAGCGCTGGGGATCTCTTCATACTCTTTGTCTGTTTTGCTGCAGATCTGCTGTCAACAGTTAAGCTTTCTATAGGGAGCCACAACCCTGCCTATATTGATTTTTCTAAACAGTTGCTCTGTTTTAGTGCCCTTGAAGGGACTATATGTCTTTTTAATTAAATATAAAGTAAATATCAAACGAGTGATGAGGGGTGCAGTGGGCAGAAAACCAACTGCATATATTGACTTTTTGTTCTGGAGGTGGATTCATAGAAACAGCTTACGAGGAACTCCAGGACATGGAAGTGTTTTACCCTTACTGGTTATCTCATATGGTGACCTCATGGGAAACCTAATGGCATGGCTTGGAAATATAACTGATTGTTTACTTTAGACTCCAGAAAATTCAAGAAGTTAAATTGACACGACAGGGTGTTTTGGTTTTTTAAAGTTTTCAAGACAGCCTTCATTGATACTGTGGTTTCATCCCTGAAGTTTCTGCACTCCCACTGCTGTGCATTTGGCTGCATCCTTGTGGGCCATGGTCTTCCATCTCACCGGAACAATGTGTGTATTCCAAGTGAGGGGATGATGTGGTTAAGGCACTGGGATGGAGAGCATGATACTGGCATGAGATATGTTCTTAGGAAAGCTTTGTGGAAGTCCTTTGTATAGTAATACATTGAATTTCTGCTAGTATTATTGTTGTTAGTTTTTACTCTTTTTTCAAGAGTAATTAAGAGTATCTTTATGTACTAGTAGGTATTTAAAAATACTGCTAGAAAACTGGAGTTTAGATTTATGGCACATTAAGAAGCTGTTCCAAGTTAGAAGTATATGCACAGACAGATACCATAGGATGTCTAATATGCAATTAATTCACAACTCTCTTCTAGGTAATTCAGTTGCAGAGCAGTAAGGTCGGTTGAAGCAACCGGAGCAAGCTTATAACACCACTAAAATGCCAGTTCATGAGTTGATTGTAAAATTTTTGTGCAGGTGTGTCAAGATTCTGTTTGCATAACCCTTTTACCCCCCCCCCCCCCCAAAAAAAAAAAAAATCCTTGGTGGCATTTGTTTAGGGATTTGGAGGCATGAAGGAGCTGAGGAAGAAGAGGGGTTTCTCTGACTCATTCTACATGCGTTGTGTTTGGTTCATCATGGGCATCAGTAAAATAATTAAATGAAAAGGAAAATAAACCCAGTGCATAATCAGTAAATCTCAGTGTGCTCAGGAGAGAGTATCGTTATTTCATAGAGGATATTGAAGGATGTAGAAACACAGTAACTTTCTGGGGATCACCGAGGTGTCCAGGGCAGAGCTTGGAGCAAAGGTCTGCTCTGCAGAGGTCCACTCTTACATGCTGCTCACTGGATCCCAAGCAAAAGAAAAGGGAAAAATGGAATTGCACTTTTAACATTTCTGTAGTAAGCATTGGTTAGAATTCATCTTATAATTTTATGGCAATAAATCTTATTTGACAGTTTTGTTGTATTGTAGTGGGAGATGGATGGGAACGACTGAAACAATCAATTGCTTCATCTAACTAGGCAAGAGCAGGAGACGTGAATTTACACGAGGAACAGTGAAGCTGTTTCGACCAACTAAGTTTCTTGGAAAATAATCCCAGAATTTTCATGTGGAAGAACATCTCTGGCCATTTGCTGTAGAAGAAATGGGAAAACTTCCAGAGCAAGCTGCAAGATTTGCCACACCACAGTGTGCTGGTCTGGGCGGTCAGTGTGGTGGGCTGCAATAATTCACCTGTTCTCTGGACGTGGAGATAAATTGCAGAGACAAAGCAAGTCTTAATTTCTGTGGTTTAAATAGTGATTTAAAGAACCATTCCTAAAGTGGATCAATAAAGTAATTGGTTTCAGGTAAACAGGTAGAGGTGAGCAAAAAGGTCCAGGGTAGTACACATCTCTTTCTCAATGCCCTTAACATTTTGGTGGGCCTGGGCAGACTAAGCATGCTTTGTGCTTCCTGAGACTGGGTAGTGTTTTCTGTTTGCTGCTCTTTGTTTGGAGACAGTTTCCTTTAAGGCTGATTTACCAGAGCAACAGTGCGTTGATGCACACATAAGCCTATTTTACAAGGGGTAGAAACCAGAAATCTCAGATTACACAGAAAAGGGGAAATTTTTGAAATTCCTCCTGCTCCTGCCCCCCAAAATTTTGTAGGATAGGCAGTTTTGTATTGGTCTATTAATAAGGATTGCCCTTCTAATTTTGGTTCTGGATCTAATTTCCAAATTGATAGAGTATTGTGGTCTGTGCTGCATGCAGTCTCCTACTTCTCCAGAAGCTTATGGTCCAGTGGATACCAACACAAAGCTGAAGTGAATATTTTTTTTTATTTTTTTTTTCTTTGTAAACTATGTTGCTGGGCAGTCCACAGCCACATGCAAGCATCTTCTAAGAGGAACGCCAAATTACGGATGAAAGTCATCCCTTACCACTGGCAACACCAAATGATGTTTTTGTTTTGGTGTCATGTCGTGTGTCCCCCCTTGTTACTGCTTTTGTTTTTGCTGTGTCTTGTAGCATTTAATGCTATCGTGTACTTTTGTCTTATGAACGCTGGCTGGTGGAGTAGCAGTATTCATCATGAAATAATGAAGCACAGCCTTTATGGACATGTTTTTTTGGCAAGACTCTTGGCAGCAGTCTGATTGGGAGCTGGCCTTGCTAAAACTCAGCTTATGACAGAATATTCTCTTTGAAGCGTAGCTACTGTAGCATTTGGTATTCAGTGGCTCTGGGCACAGTAGATCTAAAGGAGTTCATCCAATATTGATGGTCTTCCAGTAAAATCAGGAAGAAAAAAAAAATCCTATTTCTTAAAGCTCGTATTTTTAACTTCTCTTCTTGTTTCCTGTTCTTGGTCTGGAAGGTCACAATTCTGAAGACTTAGCAGCATAAACCATGGCATTAAAGATCTATGCTCCGTCTTTCGTAAATGCAAGTTAATGTTTTCTGACTTGTAGCCTTATGGAGAAAAGAATGAGCCTGTTTCTGAGAGCATTGCTGTATATTGTAAATCGATATAATACTATAGTGTCTGAAAGTTTCTACAAGGCTATTTTAGATCAGTCTTGCATTAGAGAAAGTTGGCACCAGAAAGCATGACTGTGCTGCTGTGTTTGAATGTGGTTTTAAAAGGGGTAGTCCTGCATCTCTTTTGGCCACAGAGAAAATGGGTTTGGCTTCCTGATGTAACTGAGAATTAATATATTGCTGTTGCTTCTTGCATCACTGCTATGCCATCCCCACCCAGTTGCAAGTGCCGAGGCAAGGAGGGATCACAGGAAGCTGGAAGGGGCAAGGAAAGGGACTGATGCTTTTGGCCGCCGTGCTGTCCAGATCAGCTTAGGCTGATGGACGTTTCCAGCCTTAGGCTGTGTTCAGGTGTCCACAGAGGATGAAATTGGTGCTTCTTAAGGAGTTACTATCTCCAGGTCAGACCCTGTAACTGGCTGTGTGGGGCACTACAAAAGACACAATGTTTAAGCTGAGCTGATTTATTTTGCATTTTCCAAGAGGCTTTAGCTTCTTGAGATGCAGTACCTTGCTGAACACACTTCAACCTGTATGAGCAAAAGCAGTTCACAGAGGTGTTGGCAGCGTTATCAGCATTTGCTGACGCAGAACAGCTGCCTGGGTACTGGAGGCCTTAACCAGCGTTGCTGTCTGGTGTCAAGGTCTTGCATGTATGATCCTGGCCTGCGGAGGTACCCTGACACAACTAACTTTAAAGGCGCATTAGCGAGCTTCTTTGTAATCTTTTTCATATGAAATGGCAGTAGCTATGCTGTGTGTCTTGTGTGTATCTACGTGTTTATCTTTAAACCTATTGGTGGGATTTTGCATGGTAGGCTTGACCCTTCTTTCCGTGTACAAACTCATCTTGGATATCTGAGATAGCAGATTTATAATGAGAAACCACTGAAGCCATTCTTTGGCATTAGAGATTCATTCAGTATTCGTGGCTGAGGCTAACAACAAGAAGGTTGTAATGTTGCAGTGCAAACAAATACAGAAATATGGCTACAGTTTACTTAAAATTCTTATATGCCATGGAGAGAATGAGTAAATGCGATTTCATTTCTGATATTCTTTATTAGTTTTTCATACACAGCGTGGAGTAGAAGCATTTGTATTTCAATTTATTTTATAGAAAAAGTCTTCTTTCATAATCTCTCAGTCAGCTCATTATGAATAGCAACCTCTGATTGCAGAAGGCTATTAATTCTTAATTATCTGCTGGTAATTTACTTGTGTGTGAATTTAGCAATCCATTAGGTGGTGATTTATTTTTGAGAGAAATATGTAATGAAAAGTTGTAGGATTTTCTTTCCCTCACCTCCCCCTTTTGGCTTGCAGTGGAATTAGCTGATTGATTAGATTACAGGATTTATCCAAACCACACTCTGTGTGTGAGAGATTGTAGTTAAGTACATTAAGAAAATCTGAAGCAAGACACAGATAAATGAAATGATGTTTTTGGTGGCAGTCTCTGAATTAGGCTAGTGGCTGAGAAATTGGAAGTTAAAATTAACAAACACTAGAGGATTGCTCTAATCCAGGGATTTTTTAAATTTTATTTTAATTTTATTTGGACTTTCTTCCAATCGCTCTTGATTTATGGATGCCTAAAAGTTTTTTTGAGTGGAAATACAGTTCCTGCACAGCAGAGGAGCTCAGTAGCAGTGAGCTGATTTTCTTGTACCATGGGGCTACATGGAGTATGGACTGAAAACTTTGATCTAATGCTGTGTTTCCACGCAACAGGGAGGAATGGAAAGCAAGACCTGAGCCTCCCATAGCCAGTTAAACTTAACTGTGAAACCATGTCCTGCCATCTTCACTCATGCTGAATGCAAGCAGGGAAAAACTTGACTTGTTTTGCAAATAGTTTTCCGGAAGTAAAGGGTAGGATTTCTCTAAAGCACTCACCTCTGTCCCTGTGCTCCTTCTGTTGGGCATAACAGTAGTCCCAATTTTCAAAAAGCACTATAGCTTACTTTCTTCTATGCCAGGAGCTAAACATTTAATGGTGGGTGTCATCTGGCTGACTTGATACTAGTCTTAAATTTGTGACTATTGCTCAGCAGCTGAGCTGTGGTAGCTGTCTGGATATGCAGCTTTTGGTAATTTCATTTACTGTCACTTGCAGTGGACAGGGTGGGAAGTTAAATCCAGTTACTTCTGTTAACACTTGTCTTTTCACACCTTGTTCTGTGACTTGAAGTCATAAAATCACAGTTTATGCTTAAGATACTGGAATATATTGGGACTTTCTTTTTTTTCTGATGGTTTCTTGTGCACCAAATCGGGACTCTTTGCTGAGCAGTTCAGCTTAGAAGTTAATTAGTCATTAAAAGAGTTAGTTTCTCTATTAATTCGAGTTAGCTTTAGTGGGCTTTCTGGAAACCAACTGCTGTAATATGATTTTTACTGAGCGAGCCTGCTCTGGTTGGCTGCTGTTCTTGACAGCCCAGAGCCAAGAGCAGGGGCTGCGTTTTCCTGCTGAATGCCCTGTCCTCTCATGCTAGTTTGCTACTTTTAGCTCTACTTGAAGGAGTGACAGAGTCTATGCCACATTTGTCACGTCAAAGAATTTGTTAGTAATTGGCCTCAAGTCTGACAAGATAAATAACTTGGAAGAAGAAGAAGATGTCATTAAATAAGTATTGTTCACAGTCTTCTGCTGTGCTGGACACAGAGAGCACAAGTGCAGAGCACAGAGTGTAGCACATCCTCACTGATGGCTGAAAGTGGCAAAAGATACTGTTTATGCCCCACATAGGGAATACCTAGGGGTCTGCTGCCTGTGTGCTGCAGCTCTGTCTAATTAGTGTGGTTTAGACATGACAGGGTATGGAAGACACCTTCCCCGTGACTGCTGTCCTTCATGCCACAGCTGGGAGGGCTGTGCCTTGGCCAGGCTTGTACAGATCATCCCTCTGCATTGCTGTGACCCTCTGTAACGCCTGTGGGCAGCACGGCACAAATGGTTTCTCCAAAGATACCTGAGCCAGAAAGAAGCAGAAACTGAGACCTGAAAAGCCTAAGAAAGGTAGATCCCATATCTCTTGAGCAATCTTCTATTCAGTGGAGTCTCTTCTGTTTTAACAGCATTGATGATAGTGGAATGATAGAGATGTCGTGAGCCTGAGGCAGTGCTGCTGGTCTGTACCTCTTTACGTGTGCTTGGTTGTGTCTTGCCTCAAGGCTGGGGAAAGCACCAGCATGAGACTGGGGAGGGAGGGTAGAGCTGGCAGAGGTTTCTTGGACCGTTGCCTGTGGTTCGTTTTCGCTCCCACCAGTGCTGCCAGAAACATTAGCCAGCCCCACTGGTGGCAGCTGCATGCCCCTTAGAGAAGAGTTTCCAGGTGTCTGGCCAGAAAGACAGAGCTGAGATGCAGAAATTACATTTTTGCATAAACTGTATGCATTCTTCATCAGATTTTGGACTTTGTCTTAACTGTGTTTAGCTTGTAAACAACCTGCTGTAGTTGGGGTAATTTGTAACCTCTTTTCTCGCACCTAGCTATGGTGGCAGGATGCAGAGCAGTGGTCTGACACGATGGGCTGTGTCAACTCTTGGCTTCGTTGTCAGCGGCTGTGGGTGAGGAGCAAATGAGATGGCAACCAGGAGCAGGGTCCAGAGGTGCAGGCACGGCGCTGAGCCCAGCCCTACAGGAGCTGTGCGCTGGAAGCACAGCTGGCTTGTTTCTCCCTCCTTGGAGAGGCTGTTTATCAAGATAAATAATGGCATGCTAGTTTGGGAGAGGGCACTTAATCAGCTATTTCTCGTGAGTTACAGATGTCTTTTCTTCAAAGCCATGTACTCGGCAAAGCACACAGTCAGCGTAGCTGAAATAGCCACAGAACAGCCATCCCAATTGATCACAAGGCTCCCAAACAAAGTGTCATTTGTTTCCCAAGTCTGAGGAGGGTATTCAGTGAAACCCTGATGGCAGTACATTAAAAATTGCAGTTTATCTTTCAAGCATGCCTAGGGTTGCGCAACATTAGCCCTGCATGTGATCTGCAAGCGTAGAACAGCAGGAATTCTGTCTCGCTCATCATTTTCTGGAGGTTGGTAACAGCAAATAGCATATCTTATTTTGACAAAGGAAAGAATTTGACTGTGTATCAGTCTGGAGGACTCAATAAAATCATTGAAAAGGTCTGGCAATTTTTCTCTCAGGACTATGTGAAATGTAACTTGACGATTGCTATGCATCTTATCATGAGCATGCAATGAAAAAGAGTTGGGGGGATTTTAAAGGGACTTAATTGTCATTTGATGGTTTATAGGCAATTTCTGCAAAGGTTTTAAAAAGTTGGGAATGCTTTTAAAAAAATGTTTACAAATGGTCAGGTAGGAAACATAGTCCTTAAAGAAGAGATTTTTAGTGGGCATGGTAATCTTGATTTTAAGTCACATACTGCCCTCTGTATGTCCAGCACTCTTTAGCTGTGTATTTTCCAAGGTAGCTAACTCAGAATAAAACCTTCGGGATGATGCTGGGCTCTGCTGTTTACAAATGAATTGAGAGGTTTGTAAGGATGAGAAAGAAGCCTAAAATTTAGCCTGAACTAATTTGCATACGTTGGCCTTTGAGTTAACAAATTAGAGTTGGGAAAAGATCAAATTTTGTAACAAAGACATAATCTCATCTGAGTTTGAAAAATTCCAGTGCAACATCCTAACTTGCTGTTTAAGATCTGAAATGTACAGAAGATACCCTGCTTTTATAGGCAAATTCATTTCTATTCCAGTTTCAAACTCCGGGTGATTTACAGTCTGGTTTTGAAGGTGCTTAGCATAGGCCTAAGCAAAGTCTGTAAGCTGGCAACGAGCACTTTTGAGCCCTACAGCTCTGCAAAGCAATAAAGGAGAAAGGTATAAAGTGTATTTTTTCTGAGAAACAGAAATAAATGGTGGAATGAAATATTTCTATTGATTAATATTTCACTTTGAAATGGATTAGGAAGAAACTGTGAATTATGTATTTTGATTCAGTCTTCTGCTGCTTAAAATATAATCTTGGTAGAGTTTGCAGTTAGCACTGTGCATTTTAATTTTGTCTTTTTAGTTTTCCAGTATCTAGACTTAATTATATCCACGTACACATGAATTGTATGTCTCAGTGTTGCATGTTTTTCTATATGCCCTTAAACGTTTAACCATCTTTGTAACTTATTTGTATATTTGATTTCACTTAAGTTTCTCAGGCTGCTTTAAAATTTCAGCAAGGTGCCAGGCACTCCCCTCCAACCACACAACCTAACGAGTGTAGACATACACTTCAATGATGACCAGGGAAAATCAGCAGCATTCCTTACCTTGGAGTTTGCGGATGAAGTTTTTTGTTTGTTGAAAGCATCTGTAGGAGATGGTGGAGCAGAGCTCTCAAGGAGATACACCTTCATTTTAGGCAGGAGTGAGGCTGGGGAATTGGCTGTTAGTGGCGGAGGAGGCACCAGAGTCTGTCCTGGCCGTGCTTCACTGCCCAGCAGGGCTGGAGCACCACTGTGCCGAACACGTGGTGCATCAGTAGTGAGCGGATCTGCCTCTGAAAGCTCACCAGCTCAGACAGGCAGAATCTGGAGGAAATAGTATTATCTCCGTTTTACTAAAGCTGAAGGAGATTAACTGCATACAAGAAGTCTGAGGCAGAACTGACTATCAAATCTAGGCGTTCTGCTTCGTTTATCCAGTTCCTCTACCAAAAATTATCCTCTGATAAGGCAAAACAGTAGAGTTGTTCATCCCACTGGCAATAAGACAGCATCTTTTGTTTGGAAAAACTGTGCGTTATCCTCAGTGATCAATAAAGACAGTATAAAACCTTTCTGGTTTAAAATATACTTAAATGTACCGCTAAAGTTCCTTGGCTTAGAAAGTTACTGCCAGAGACCTTGCGTTCAATCACTATCAGCAGAAAGTGGATGGAAGTTGTAATGTGCAATTCAGTGGCGGGTGTAATCACCAGTGGCTAGGTCTCTTTTCTTGGAAGCATTTATATCTTGCATATCTTTTCATTTTATATTAGTATCACTTGCTTTCCCAAATTCCTAGGGTGTGCAGGTGCAAAATCAGCCATTGTTTTGTCTATCTTATTCAAAGGTTTAGTGGTACTTTAGTTAATGTATAATTGATTTACTAATATATGCACTTTATGTAGGCAAAATTGCTATTTTTGCCTTGCATGATTTTCATTAGACAAAATATGAGTAGTTGGTAGCATAAGCAACCCACTGAAACACCTATTTTCCCCATCTGCAACCCTACAAGGCTAAACATGGAAATGGATGCATTTCTTCTTGATTAGAACTCCTACAATTCACTGCTGAATGCACATACTCATTAAAAGAAAATTGTTGTTAGTCCACAAGCTACACAGCAGATGAGAAATTAAGCAAGACTGAGGTGAAAGGACTGAACAAACAGTATGTAAAATGAAGATGGGCAGTTTCTTTGTGATTAGAACCAGTTAGAGTGGAGATCTGTTGATTCATAAATCTTGACAAATGTGCTTATGGTTCCAATGTAATTAGAAGCTTTTAAATTGAAAAGAGCTGGTACCTAGCTGCTGAGGAACATCTTGAATGTTGAAGTTGAAGAAACTTCATACATTTGTAATTACTGCGTTTTAAGTTAAAAAAGAAATCGTAAATAATCTGTTTTAGTAAGGATAATAAGAAAAAGGGCAAACATTGAAATCTGCAAAGAATCCTGGAGGACTATAAAATTAATCTGATTTTACTTAGTTTCTAATTTTGCAGCCCAGAATTTTCCAGTGTGTTTCCAGAGCCTCTTTTTTTAGTAATTCAATTTTCAAACATGTTGAACATCCTGCAGCTCCTATTTGCTTTGCTGAGAGCCACGATTTTGAAAACTAAAATGTTTTGTTAGAGATGGGAAGAGATCTAAACAGGAGAGAGGAGAGACTATGGTGATCTGCTGAGAAAGGCTGTGGTATATAAGAAATATTGTGCTTTTTTGGTGGGGGGCAAGTAAGACAGCAATTGGATTTGAATAAAGAACACTGATGTTTTGCTGTGCAAAACCAAAAAGCCCCTTAAAGGACCTGGTAGCACATGTGACAACCTCAAAGCTTGGTCCTGCAAAGGGCCAGAAAGGGGGTTGGGGTTTGAAATCGGTGAGCTGCAGAAGATTAACTTGTAAAAGCAGAAGTACTTTTCACTTCATACTTTGGCACATAATATCCTCCTTGCTGGCACTAATGATGTGGAGACATTTTTCTATCAAATGGTTTCTGACAGTTCAATTGCCAAAAATACTCAAGTGGCAGAATGCAACTGCAATTACTAACAGTGTGCTTGCCCCAGAGTCTGTAAATTCTCTCATGAAAGCCTAAAAAGCCCATTCACGTTGTCTAGAAATAGCAGCAATAACCATGGTAATAAGTTCTTCTCTTTGTTGCTGTGGTTTGATTCTTTTCATGGGTAGGCTGCAAAAAAGCCATTTGATTTTTCTGTAGCTGCCTCTTTTGTAAGGAGATGTTTCTGTTCTCCAGGAACAACAGCGCTACTGAAAGTCCTGCAGTAGCCTAGTTTCCAGATTCTGAAATTTAGCTGAGGGGAAATTTAGATCCCATTTCAGACAAGGTTGAACCCAGTTTTGCATTTGGGCTTTGGTCAAGAGGAGACGATGCGTCCCGAAGGAAGGTGCTAAGGAGGGAGGCACGCTGCCCTGGGGAGCAGCGTGGCCGAGGACAGGATACTCGCTAGGGATTCAAGTTCTGCCAAAGCCACCAAGTGATTTAGTGTACATCACGTCACTCCTCTGTGACTGCTTACCAATCAAAAGCGAACCTGATGACTTTTACCATTCTTGTGGTGTTTGTCTGTCCACATACCCATTGTCTGTTTGTGTTGCTCATACACGCTCGGAGGTATTCCTTCATTGTTCTCTTGAGCTGTAGTGCAGTCCATCCAGAGAACGCAGGATTTGGAAATTCTTTCCATCTATAGTCGTTTTACTCAGTTTAATGTGGCTGAATACGCTGCGATCCTGCAAATTGCTCCTGGGCAGATTTCTGCAGGGAGTACTGCTGGCAATAATAGGGTCCATTAAGATGTAAGATATGTCCGTAAAGAGTATCATGAAGGACTGGGATACAGGAAACTAGTAAGAAGTAGTTATGTGAGGCAGCTTGTCTGTGCCAAGTTGCTCACATATGTAAGGGTTTGCAGCATTACGGCTCTAAATCTAGTACTTAGAGACTGTTACTGAGTCACATGGACAGTCAGCTTTGATGCTTGTTAGAAGCAAGAAGCATGAATATAGACTTACTCTCCCTGTTATTAAAGATTATTTTATCCTATAAGATTGTTGTCATGGTATGATGCTTGAACAATTTACAAATGTAGCTTCAGAATATAAATGCCTTTGCGTCTGTAAGCTCTCCGCACTAGAAGCATTGAAGTCTTCAGCAGCTATTTATCAGAGCACTTTGAATGATACGAGCTTTTGTTGATTTAGCTTGAATTTCTAGGACATTCCAAGAGATAAACACTGGAAACAGCTGTCATTGAACAAACTCAGAATTTATTTTTTAAAATTTATTAGTTTTCAGTGTTGTGAAGTGTCTCAAGAACTTTTGTGAGGGGAAAAAAAGGAAAAAAAAAACCCTCACAACAAACAACGTTTACTTTGCAATTAATATTGTATTAGAGGTAACCTCTGTGCTAGTAAATGTGCCTGTGAATGTTTTGGGCACTGAGGCCAGCTGGTACAGAATGACCCACATCCATACCATTAAAAGTCTCTTAACCTACAAAACATTCCCATAGGACTGGAAACGGTGCCAACTCTCAAACTGTGCCTGGAATTGCATGGGAAAATGATAGTTGGCACAAGCCAAAATTGTGCCAGGGACCTCTCTAACAGCTTAATATTATAGTCAGTCGTGGCCCAGGGCACAGGAACATCCCTGGGCACTGCTGCGCTCTAAGTTTGGGCACAGCTGGAGTCACAGGTACAGCTGCTAAATTAACTTTGCAGTGCTTTTAAGGCAGTATATAAATAGGGTTGCTTTGTTGCAGAGGGTGTCCCAGAATGACATTGTTGCTTTTGCTGAAAAGAAGATTTCATGTCACACTTTGAAGAATATTAGTGTTACTTTTTTCCGATGTAAATTTAAAACATACCAGCAGCATAGTCAGATGCAAGTATCCTCCAGCATTAAGCTTTAGTTCTTCTCAACAGTGAAAATCATTAAATCGACAAAGAGATATTTTTGTAAGTCTTTGAGTTTATTTAATAAACAGCTATTACCCATAGATCACTACACAACAACAAAGTATTTTGTCAGTTAAACTACTGGTGTTCTGTGATGTCTGGTCTTATTTGCTCTTTCACACGCTTCACTTTTTCCACTCTACCAGTACGTAGACTCCAGCCTTGATTCTTTTCACATGAGAGCATCTGGATAGGGACATCAAGGATAGGTTTGGAGATTTTTAAGGCAAGATGTTAGCATAGTTGTTAGAGATGTTTCTGCACTTGCTATGTAAATGACTTAACACTTCATGAATGCAAAGTAAATCAGTTCTCTCGTGTTGCTTGAGTTTAATCATTTTTGATTCTTGGTTAGCATATTTCATAACCAAAGCCTGAATTTTTTCATTCTGCGTTTGTCAATGATGCAACAGTCACCTCGTTATGTAGGATGAAGAATTATGTGTGTGGAATTTGGGCTGAGCTATAAGCTTCTAGGAGAGAAAAAAGCTATTAAGACATCCTGAGACCGTACATAATACAGTGTCCTATATTGGGCTCTCTGACAGAGCCGTGTTAATTTATCTCTGTTCTAGCAGATGACAGCTCTGCTTTTCCCATCCTGGGCTTCTCCAAAGCAGTGGAATATTATTTATTTTTCAAGTCTATCAAGTAATAGTTTTTTCTAAGTCTTTCTAGACAGGATCTCCCAGACTTTGTTGTTACAGTTTAATCTAATTTGAATTGACAATTGGTGCCAAATATCAAAAAGTGTTGTGTGTCATAGCAAAACCCAAGGGTGAAGCTAAGTGGAAGCAATTTAAAATGAACCATATCATAGTTAGTCCAGTGACTTGGATTTGACTGTGGTCTTGTTTTTTCAGGAACTTGGTTTCTTTGCCTTTTTTCAGGTTGCAGAAGAGCAAATCTTTCAGAAGTAGATCTTCTGGATAATGCATGTGTCATATTAAAGCCTTGGCATTTTCTGGGCTATGCTATGATTTGCTTCTTTTACAGATTTTTATCACGTGACAGGTGATGAAAATTCTGGATTTGAGATCCAGAAAAGTCACTATTGAACAAAACACTGCCAATAAACTCAACATAGAAGATTATTCTGTTCTTTCACAGCCTGCCATTCTTTTGTGAAATGAGTGTCTAAACTAACCTAATTATTAAATGCAGACTGAAGATCCCTGTTGTCTTGTTTAAGGTGAAGCCTTTACTAGGGAAGGGGAAAAGTAACTTTCCATTACTGACCAAGAATACCTATGTGTTCCTAGTCATCTTTATTTCACCTAATCTGCAATTCAAAAAGTTGTGTTCAGAAGGTAGAATTTGTGGAGATTAGTACATTTGAGTTCCTTATTCCAAGTGCCTTTAGCAGTATTTAAGTCAGCTTCACAATAAGTTTATATGTATTAAAACAAAAATTAAAAGATTTTTAGATAAAGACTCTAATGAAAAAGTATTGCCAAGAAGCTATCAAAGAGATCAAATGTACTTAGAAATGCCATGAAAAGAATTTTAAATAGAATACCAGTGTATGTGTAATGGTGGCCTAGATTCAAATCCATGGTACTTTTGTTAGTGTAAATGGATGCCGTTGCAGTAAAACTTTTATAGTCTAACTTTAACCTGCTTACCCAGAAACTATAAAGTATTTTTTACCTTTTGTTTTGGAAAAACAGTGTTTTCTCCTCTGGCAACTGATAGTGAATTAGAAATGACAACCAAAGCATTCGCAGACGTGCTTCAGTAGGACAAAGCCCCTTGCCTACAATAAAGCGAATAAAATGTGGGAAACTGAGCGCTTGCAATCCAGAAGTTGACAGTTTTGCATTACAGAAAAAAAATTGGTGCAAGTTTTAGCGAAGGTTGTTACAAGGGAAAAAAGTCCTTGAGGTGGTAGGCTATGAATCAGTATCTTCAGATTTTGGATCTGTCTTGGCCTGTTGTTACCTTGAGAAGGGGCTGAATTTGTACTAGCAAAGGAGAGAGGACTGATGGCTTTGCTTTAAAAATGCCATGCATTTCTGCTAGCTTATGTTCAGATAATGTAGCGTTACACAATCAATTAGGTTAACTGCCATATAGCAATGCCAGTGTATTAAATACTTGATAACTTTTATAAGTTTTTTTTGTGTGACTAAAGCAGGCAGCTGAACCGCATAGAACTTCGTATCTGTGTGGTAAGAAAGATAAATGGGCAGAAATACTGACTTTACAATAGCAATGAACGTCTCTGGCTGTATTTTCTGAATGCTACCACCATACCCTCTTAATAGTAGAGGCAGATGGAGAGTGATTCCTGCCCAGTCATGTAGAGGGGAAAAATGACAATTTTAATGCCTGTTTTGGGAGTATTTTGTATGCTTCACTTAGAAAGATTAATTTTCTAGTTTTCGACTTTGCCACTGGTTTCTTTTATTAGTTAGCTACCTAGGCAAGCAAAACCTGAGGTTGTGTGAAAAAGAGATGACATAATCTGTACCTTAATTCATTCCCTTCCCTTACCAGACATAGCGTGCCATTGCCTCTCTGAACATTTTCCCAGGTAGCAGCAGACTGAACCTGGTAACAATGTGGTCGGGTTGGGTTCCCGTCCCAGGCAGACGGCTCTGTTTGGCCTTGAGACCCCTGGGTTTGTATGGCTTTCAATCATGAGAAACGCTAAATTGACAGTTACTTTCAAGTTCATGCCATAGCACCAATTCCCTGCTGCTCTACGCTGTGTGGTTTCGTAGCTGCCCTTTGTATTCAATTTCTTCTAAATGAGCTTCATTTGTTGACAGATTTTGAGATTTTCATGGTTGCCTAGTGCATTTCAATGCACAGTCCTAGTCTTTGGTCTTGAAATAATTTATAGCATAATGAATCGTTACAGTGCTGTGTGATAAAACCACACCGAGAGGATGGAATCTAAATGGAAGAATGTGTTCACAAAATGTTATAGAACTGATCTGTGCCCCCAACAGTTCCTCACTGAGTGCGCTCTATGACCGCTGGTAGCCCTGCTGCTCTCTGCAATGTCTCTTCCCCGGCCAAGAGTGGTAAGAATGCTTGTGTCAGGCAAGCGAGTGGCCTCAAGTGGGCTATCTTCTCTTCCTCTTCTGTCTGCATGTAGTCTGCATGTCCTTCTGAATCAAGATTTTTCGCACATAAAATGATGAGTGCTTCCCTGCCCTACGTATAAGACCGTGTTGCTTTAATGTCCACAATGTACATTACAGATATGACTGCATAAAAGGTTATAACCACAGTATATGTTAAGATATACAAGCATATGTATTAAAAAAAATGGGAGCTTAACATAGTGGTGTTATGTTTGTTTGTTTGAGTTTTTTTTTATCAATGAAATAAGAGATGTGACGAATCCTACAATGTGAAAAAAGTTTTGAACTCGTGTTAGTAATTTTCTGCATCCTTTTATTAGCGGCATTTTTTAATGCGGCTAATAAGGAACTCAAGATGTTCTCAGGTCTTGAATAGGTTACAATGAAGAGGATATAAGCTTGTCAGCCATTTTAACCACCTTTTCCAACATTAAGACTGGAACACATTCTCCTTTTGTGCCTCAGTGAGTTTGTACGGTCTGCTGTTTTGTGTTGCTACAGCAGACTTTTTTGCTTTCTCTTCATTGTTTTACTAGATGGTTCTACTTTGAATTGCCTTTAATTTCAGTGATGCTATTCAGCACAAAAGCATGACTGAAATAATGAAATCCGAGAATCATGCTCTCTTCATAGCGGAACTGATGGGGAATAATTTTGTTCTGCACTCTTCTTTGTGGTTATTTTAGGTTCTGTACAGTAAAGAAGGACAAGAGGTAATGGGCACAAACTTGAACATAGGAAGTTCCATGTAAACATGAGGAGGAGCTTCTTTCCTTTGAGGGTGGCAGAGCACTGGAACAGGTGGTGGAGTCTCCGACTCTGGAGACGTTCCAAACCCGCCTGGACGCCGTCCTGTGCAACCTGCTTTAGGTGCCCCTGCTCTGGCAGGGTGGTTGGACTAGATGATCTCCAGGGGTCCCTTCCAACCCCTGTGATTCTGTGAAAGCAAACAGGCTGTCATGTCTGGTACTGGCCTGTAATGGAACAATTAAACTGTTTCTTCTCAGTCACATGAAGATGCATGGCAGTGGTTATTTGGGTTTCTCAATATCCTTGTTATTCCTGAAATGTCTGATTATATTTTGGAGAAGTTAGAACAAATACAAATCTGTCCTCAAAATAAGTTTGTATCGTGAAGTAGAAGAACAGGGTGCAACTGTGTGCTTGTGGCACGTATACATGTGTATATTTGTATTGTGGATATCGCTACTGGTATCATACGAAGCTCAGGGTGCTTGGTACTGCATGAATGATGTTGGAAGGTGGCTGGTAGTTCACTGAACTTCTCATCTGAGCAGACAGGAGGGTTTGGTAAAGAAATGAAAGGCACAGTAAGTGGAAAAGTGGGATAACTTAATTTGGGGTATTTGAAAAATATCCAGTCTCTTTTAGAGAAAAACAAACAAACAAAAACAACAAAAAACAAGAAAAGAGAAAAAAGAAATGGGGGGGGGAAGTAGTTTAAAAAAAAAAAAGTGTCATTTTCCATTTAAAGATTGTTGTCTTCATCATCATGTACCTGTATCTCACACCTTCTGTCATTTACTTCTGTGGTCACTGGGTACTTAAACAGCAAGAACTACTTTTTCTGAGTTGTCGACCATTTTATCATGCATTAGCGAGAAGAACATGACATTTGAAGCATACCAGTAAAAGGAGATTTTGCAGTCCCAGAAAGGTCCATAAGAATAGCAATCACTCACATTGTAGTCTGGAGCTTTCTGAAAAGCGGCAGGCTAAAGGGCAAACTTGAACCACTGGAGGATCTCAGTGTAGTTAAGGAGTTTATCCATTAGCGTTCCTTGCCACTCTGCTCTGTCTAAACTGTAGATACTGAATAAAAAACCCCTTGTCTTCCTAAAACCCCATCCATTCAGTTTTATATTTCAGAAATATTTTCTCAATGAAATTGTGGAAGTGATGACAAGCCATGCTGTTCTCATCTTTTCTCTTTTCAGTTCCCCCACAACACTGTGACACATACCATATTTGAAGTATAACTGCAAAAATGTTTCCTGTGATATTTAATTCAGAATCCATTGTGAAATTAGGAATTTGCTTAATGGCAAGTCTGCTGCTTTTGTTAGGTAAAGGACTTGGAAGAGGAAAGTGTTGGGTACAATTTTCATTTTCAGGACACATAATACTCAGAATGGCATTTAATGGGAGCTGAAGGGATGATGGCGAGTTCATTTGCACAGAACTATTTCAGTCATTTCTAATGATGTACCAGGAAGGAAAAACCAAGGTGGAGCTGGCAAGCTTTATAGAGTTTTAAGCTGTAAAATGCAAAAGAGGAGAAGATCCATTGTGAGGAATTATGAGGAAAAAAGTTGTAGAAGACACCATCCAGAGACGTATAATTTCCTTGTGCTGACAACCACAGCAGGCTGCTGTCTTTAATGCAGGCAGCTTACGCTGTTGCTCTGCTTCTCCTCTAGCTTAGGCAGGCGTGACTCCTTTGACATTAATAAGTTCCTGGAATAGCTGATAGAAGAACTGAACTGAAACCTGTCTGGTATCTTTTTTCTGGCTTCCCCTTGAACACCTGTAGTCCTCTCACCCATTTTATGTTCTTTAATGAGGGAGCAAAACATGATCCTAAGTAAATGAGTTAACAGTTTTGTGTAGGGTTGCATTGTGTGCATTTATCAGTCCCAGTTTAGTTCTTTGTTATCGTCCAAGCCAAGTCAACCTTCTCCTGATATTAGCAATTCTTTCTGGTTTGTGAACTGTTTTGCTTGCAGTATTGAAGAGGTTTTTCTTAAAGCAATCAGGCTCAAGGAAAATGTGAATTCTTATTGAAACAGGTTGTTGAAGGGCTGCAGAAGTGTTCAAAAGCTTCTTTTGCATGTATGCTATTGGGCACAGAGAGAATACCTAATCCATTTGTCTTCTGTTCGTAAGAAGATCAAAGCAATTTGTTGTGTTGCGTATGGAAACTGAAATGTTTCAGAAAAAAATTGTATGTGTGTATATACACATATATAGCAAAAAAAGTCAGATGGATTGAGAGAAGTGTACAGTTTGTTTAGCTTGCATTAATTTGCCCATGTAGTTAAGCTAGTGAGAGTGATGGCCTGTGCTTTGCGTATTGCAGTGGTGCTCTGCTTCATGCACTTCTATGAAAAGTATTCAAGCACAGAATTATTCACGGCCGCTGGACAGTAAAGCTGCTCAAATCCTTTCAAAATTAAACCTGATGGTCGAAATACCAATGTCTTAACCAGATCAGTGACTTTCAAAACGAAATACAAGTACTTCCTTTTGCTTTGGCATGGATATATTTGTTTAGCGTATCATAACTGTAGTAACTTAAAGTAACTGCTTTTTTATTGGGGAAGTAATGTGACTTTCCTTAGAAACAGATGTAAACATGATATTTCATAGATAAGCAATGACACTTGACAACATTGTTTGATGTGCAATACTCATTTTTGTCCAGAGGACTTATTTCTACTCTGTATCTTCCACTGAGGTATGCATATAAGCAGCCTTTTTGTGTGCCATATTTCTCATTAAATTCTCCTGCAAAATCGCTTTGCTACTTTGCCTGGAAAGATAAAGGCATTCTCCAGCAGGAAACCTTAATTCAAATTATAAGATGTGTATTTCTCACTTCCTTTTCAATAATGTCTGATTCATTTTTCTTCGTGTTAATGAGTTCCTTAGATCTGCCTTTTGATGGAAAATCACAATGCAAAGAGAGAAATGTTGTTATAAGAACAGTGCAGTAATTGTAGCCCTTGTGTCCTGAACTTGATTCTCCCCATCGCATTTTGACTGTGTGTCAATAGGTCATTGTTGTATTTGCATTTTGACAAATTTCTACTCTGTTTTCACTTTGTGCAAATGAATTGTCAGAGCCGTGAATACTTTGCATAAATAGCTTATCATTTCATTAAACTCTTGATTTATAGCTATCACTGGAGTGTTTGTGTTCTTCAGCCCTTCTGTTCAGTAGACACTAATCTGCTAGACAGTATGATTTGATCATTTATCAGTTATGTTTTGCTCTCTGTTTACCTCAGTCAGCTTAAACTGCATTCTCAATTGTATTTTGTTTGGCTGTTAATTCAATTCTTTTTTGTCCTTTTTTTTTCTTTTTTAATTTTAGATGGATTTTTTGAATAGCATTATTCTTTGATTATAGCAAGTGGCATTGCATGTATACGGGTATTGATCGTTATTTGTAGGTGCTCAGGTATGAATGTCCCATGTTATCCAATAAGCAGAAGATATTTATGTTTCTGCACATGCTGTTGTGTGTTTAAACAATTTGGAAATATAGTAGGAGGACTTTTGTATATGAGCTCTTGCACAGGTGATGGTGACCTGGAGTTTTAAGCTTATGTGAGATGGGCAGAAGGACGGTGTGGAATTTTCCGGAAGAGCTGTTGACCATGGACAGAAAGGCTCAGGGCTCTGCTCCCCCCCAGGTGAAGTGCTGGTGTCATGGGGGTGGCTGGTTCTGGGACAAACTATTGCAAACCCCAAGCAACCTCCATCCCTCCGCACCCATAAACTGGAGCTGTGAGGAGCCTCAAATCCCATCCACTTGGCCCCTGTTGGGTTTGAGTGGAGTGGTGGTGATTATTAGCACCTAATTCACACTCTTCTGTGGTTTATTGGGGTGGTTCCTCAAACTTTTAATACATTTCAAACCCATTTCTTACTGTTGTAATCTCTGTAATTCTAGATGGTGGGTTTGTTGGAGAGTAGTCAGTCGGTCAGGTGAGGTTGTAGCCCCTGGGCTTTAGGGGATGTGCTAACTTTCAGACAGTGAGTGTTCCTGCCCCGGGTGGATTATCCTAATGGTGACACAATGCATGTACAGTGCTGTCTTTGTTTTGTCTTGTCCTTCAGCAAATCTAGGCTTGCAACAGAGACACCTTGATGATGAACGTTTTTATATTCTGAACACTGCTTAGGTGGGCATAAAGTTAATCCACGTGATTGAATTTGGGGGATTTTGCAGAGTAGTAAAAACAAAAAGAACCCCAAAGAGAAAAACACATGATGCAGTTGTTGTCTAGATGCACACAAGCTTGGTCTTAAAATAGCCGTGACCTGGAACAGCATAAGGGGAAAAGGATCTTTTATATATTAGCATTACTGTGTTTGCAATTACCCCTGGAGTCCACAACAGCCAAGCCAAACATAAGACTTTTGCTTCACTTTCTCAATGGGTGCAGGATGCCATAGAGGCACATATGCCTTAATGCAGGTATTTTTCCTTTTACTTTAAAACTAAATTGAAAAGGAATTGTCTTGATAAGTCATGCAAACTCTTTGTTTCTAGGTTTTCTGGCAGCTTAAATTTCTCTCCCTGAAATACAGAATGATTATTTTTTTTGTCAGCATAGCTTCACTGTTGTATCAGTTCAAAATTAGAAACCAACCTTCTACTAATTGATATTTCTCTCTCTTGATTTTTGTTAAATATTTTAAATTTCTAACACTGTATATGGAGCTGAAGAAGCCCCCAAAACAAAACCCGACCCAGTTCCTCTTCATCACAAAAAGAGAGAATAAATCTTTCGATTCTTCCCTTTTTCAGACCTGGAAAGGTCAGCATTGATACAGCAGGGTGAAGCTGCAAAAGAATTAAACCATGCAGCATTACATCTAAGCACTGCCTTATTCAATCCCTATTGATACTTTTGAAATCACTCTGAACTGGTCACGCCATGCATTATGTTTGTTTTAATTAAAAATCAGCACATTAAGCTCCCTTTGATTTTTTCCCTAGGAAGGTAGAAAAACCACTAATGTCACTGGGCACTGTTCATCATCTGAGACGTCCTTTTTCCTCACCTCCTCCCAGGGTACATGCACCTTTTTCTTGTAGACACTGAATTCGCTAGCTATTAGGATGCAGATAAGTTAAATAAGAGAAAAGGCAGGCTCCCGCTGCCTGCGCCTTCACACTGGCATGAAGACCTGCTGCAGGTGATAAAGGCTATTTAAAAAGAGCTTTAAAAACAGTGCTGTAGCCTTGCCCACCGTTCTAAGCAGAAGACATTTTAAAACTCTTTAGCAAATGACGTAAAAGGAAATTGAGGAAAACGTTGTGTATTTGAACACTGGAAATGCAAGCAGTCTGCAAAAGGTTGGTGTCTGTTGTTTTCACGCTACTGGGAGAAACAATAACGGCTAAATGGGATATAATTCACGAGTCTGATGCGGCATGTTAAGCACATGAGCAAAAGAAAGCTCCGAGTCCTTTCTCTTTAAATTGCAGATAGAACACATTAATATTCATTTTGTTCGGTGCCATCGTCTCATGTTTCAACCCTCCAGATGATAATTAAGACAATAGAAGATAAAATTTTGTACTGTATAAAATTGCGTTCAAGCCTTAACAAATAAGAGATTATTCTGTCCAGTAAACAAAACATAATCATCCTGGCACCCTTACGAAGGAGAGCCTAAAATAGAAACTCTACTCTTTATAGGTCATTTAAAATGTCATCATCTCTTTCATTATCTGTACTGTTTGGATGAAAAAGAACTGATTAATTTAAAAGAACCTTGGCTTATTTGCTAACAAGGTTATTTTCTCATTGATTGCTGGGAAGTCTAGTTGCTTTGGAAGGGGTTGCAAATTATGAGTAAATCAATTGTCAGCCTGTGTAGATGCATCTGCCATTTATGTGCTGGCAGTGTAAGGCTTGTGCGTACGTGGTGTTTGTATAGCAACTTCGGATGTACCTGGTTTGAATGAAACTTCGGGGTCTGGGCAGAGGTGGAAAGGCAGCAACAGGGGAGCATCATATTGTGAAAGCGCCAGTCTCCTAAGCTGCTTTTAAAAGCTTAACTATCCCACAGGCTGTGTCTTAAAGGAAAGACCAAAAGCAAAGTAACGTAAGATTAGACCAATGAATTAATATTTAGGCAAGTAATTTTAAAACTCCCAGGATGAAGTGTGCAAAAACACAACGTGTCAAAAACAGTAGGTTTACCGGGCCAGCCTGGCTGGACTTACTCAGAAACAGAAGCAGAGTTTATTTCTAGGAATCGGAGGGCCTCACCACAGGGCTTGTTAGCAGGGAATGTGACTGGCACAAAGCTGCGGGCAATAGTGCAGCTCCTGTCTGGAGGAAACTTGGGATTTTGTGTTCCCTGTGTGAACTGTTCATCTGTGGTTCCTGGTTGCCTGTTGTGCATTATGCTCAAAATTGATTTCATTCCAAAAAACCCCTGTCTTCCAAAGTTCCTCCTTTGTTCATCTACCCTGATTCAGACTCTAAAAGTGGGACTGTGTTCAAGTAGGAACAGTACATTATTCTGGATTGCTTCTTTGATAAATAGCTATTCCTTTTGCATGCTATTTGTCTGACACCTTTTCTTGCCAAACTGGGAGGTCCTGACCCAAAGTCCTTTTAAGACAGCAGAAAAACTCCCAATGACTTAATGAGTGGAGGTAGGGCTTTCCAAAGCCCGAAAGTAATGTAAGAGCAGAAGCCGTGGTGACATTCACTCAGCAGAAATTTGAGGCCAGTGCTGTGCTTCCTTGTACCTCTTCCTAGATCATTTTTGATCTCTCCAAAATATTTTTCCCCGCCAGTAGTAGATGGAGGACAAGGGGCTCCAGTGTACCTGTGTTGCTTAAAAAGTCTTTCGACTTTTACAGGACTTTTAGAGCTTTGACTGTGCACTCCCAAAAACGAGAGAAGCGTAAAATGAATTTGCAGCTAAGCTGATTAGAGCTTTCCATTTCAGAATCAGTGTGAGAGACCTCCATCCAAATGCACTTGATTAAGCGGGACTGAAAAGTGTTTGTTAGCAGACCAACTGAGAAAGTACAAGGAGAGCTCTCCAAGATAATAAGAATAAAAAGTTAAGGAGGAAGAATTAGTATTTAGACACTTAATGCTGATTTTTATTGCTTTCTGTTGCATCTCTTGTTGTCTGCAGCTGGGTCATCGGAACACTATATCAAAATAATTTAAAAAATAAAGTGGCTAGTGGTTTTAATGGCAATGACAGTAAAGCTAATGCTTGAGCATGCAGATTTCCTGGCAGAATTGCAAATTGGTTAGAACCACGTGAGTCTGGAGAGCCGACGCTTACCAGGCAAAAATGGGAATAAACCGTGGTCAGGTCTACTTGCATCCTGCAAAACGGGAAAAATCTGACAAAGCCAAAGCCAGCAGGAAAGCTTGATTAAACATTTCATCTCTGCTTTTACTGTTAATCTTTCACAAAAGCCATTCAATGTGGATATACGAGAAAGCTACCAAGACTGCTGCTGAAAACAGTAATGTAAAGTGAATGAAACAAGTATTTCTTTCCATTTTGAATTCTGGGAAACAGTTGTTTTGACCACTTCTGGTCTTGTATTTTCCAGTTAATTGTTTTTAGTGTGAGATGCCTGCAGCTAAGTAGATGTGCTCACACAAGGGAGGCCTCACTTCCCAAAAAAGCCTGTCTTTCCTTTTGTTCCAAACCAGAATATGTGAAACTTTTTTTCTGGAGGTGCAAATTTTTGGTGTTTTCAGAACTGAACTGGTGCTTTGGCTCCCTTTTTATGTGCAAATGTGACAATCTAACGTGGGTATCCATAGCCTTTCATAAGCCACTGCTTTCAGTTTCCTGTGCTAATTCCTGCAGTATGACTTTTCTAAGGATTGTAAGAAGGGGAGAGATACAAGGCATGTGGGCAGAATGACTTGACCAGCCTGAGCTTGGAAACTTAGGAACCGGTGGCCAGGATTAGGGTAGCCTGGCAAGCCGAGGCGCGATCCGAGAAGGCGCCATCAGAGCTATGTCTGATTTCTGCAGAAATGTCACGTTCCTGCAGAATGTCTTCATTTTGACAAATACCATTTTGTGATCAAAAGCATTCCATGGAAAATGTCTAACCCGCCGTACGCTCAAGTCGAGCTTTTCTCTCTTTATTCCAATATTCTATTTTTCACCAAAAGAGACCATGTCCTTTTGATTCTGTTGCAGAACTGCTCTGCTTTAAATCTAAAGGAGCCATTTGTGTGCTGTTTCTTTGTAATTAAAATTCTTATCCCCAAAAATATGTTTTCCATTAAAAATTCCTGCCCTGCACTAATAAATCTAAATCTTGTAGCTATTGTCTCTGGAAATATATATTTTGCTATATGCCACATATAAACATTTATTTCCTGTTTGAGAAAATGTGGTTTTTACCATCTGTAATATTCATATTTGTTTCTTGAGGGGAAGAGTTAGAGTGACAGAAACATGATACAGGCGCTCCTAAACACATTAAGAAAACAAGACGTTGTGACCAACGCAAAAAAGATGTTTGTTCCATAGCCTAGTAAGCTTTTTTTCGTGTACATTTTTTTTTTATTGCCAAACTTGCTTTATATGAGGTATTAAATTTATGTTGGAGACCAGAGCTATTAAAGTTCATTTGGTTTTTGTTTTTGAATGTGAGTTTTTCGATATTTTAGCTGCTGTCATTGACCAACCTTTAACATGGCGGTTACAGAGGAGAAGGGTTGCCCTACATGGAAGGGACAGTCCTGAGAATGAGAGCATTTTTTTTCACATGACTGTATGTGGAAACACTAACAGCAATGTTGCCCTCGTTCACTTTAACTGACAATTTGAGTTTTGCCAATAAGATACTGTAGCACTTTATTAAAACTCATAACAAACTGGCCTGCCATACTTCTTGCTTGCTTCAGCCAACTCATTTATTCTGTCAATTCTTTAAAATCTTACTTTAGAATTTCACTTCCATTTCCTGCCCAAAAGGGAGGCCCACAATGCTGTGTATTGAATAGCTTTTACTACAGAATCGGCATGTTAACGCTTTCCTTTTAGCAGTGAGTTTTTTGAACTTGTGTAGGTTCTTGGTCAACTGAGCAATTGAAAAGATTTAGCTCATTGCATCATTTTCCTTTGAACTCTTCTAAATTGCTGTTGGATCTCCCATTCTTCCAGATCCTTTACCTGCCTGTTCAGCATTGTCTTTCTAAATTTGATTTCCAAGTAATAGCTCAGGACATTATAGAAGTAGTTTGAATCAATTCCACTTTAAACTTGAACATATTTCTTCAAGAAAAACATCGGTCTTGATGTAACATTTTCCAGGGACGAAGAGTATCCTTCAACCATCAGAAAACTGTTCCAATGGTAGACTAAAAATAAAACAAAAATATTTGCAGTTAGAATAATTAACCAGAGCTGGTCCAGTTTCTTAGATCTTGTTTTCCTGTTGTCTACAATATGAAATTAAAAAAAGCTGCAGTCACTTTCCCTATAAACCAGGTTGGTTTTTTAACCAGTGTGACCTTCTTACTCTATTTTTGTGGCTTCTTGTGCCTCTTGTAAAGTGTAGTTCAACAGCTCCCAATTGTTGTACACGTTTTTCTGTTTAAATGTTTTTTCCCCAACAGATTTAGCTCATAATTATTTTCAGCTTTGAGAGCCTGACTTTCTAAATCACAGTGTTGTTGCCTGTGTGCTTCCTTTATGTACTGTATCTTAGTGGTTTGGTGTCTCTTATATATGTCCACAAATGTGTAATTATATATATATATATATATAAAAAAAACCAAAACCCAACAACAAAACAAAACAGCTAATTAAAAAAAAAAGCAGGTCCATCTCGGGGTAAGCTTAGTTGTACGCTCTTTGAAAATACTGTAGTAAGAACAGGACCTTTACTTGCTATTGCGAGACCACAGTAATTCTTGTTTCTGGTTTAGTTTCTTGGCAGATCTTGTTTCTGTGTAAATGAATATATTGGAGAGAGAGAAAAAAAATATTTATTTTTCTTTGGTGTGACACTAGTGCCACCTGAGTGTGCATCATCCAGCCATGCTGGAGAATGGGCTGTCAATTGGCACATGCTTTGGACAGAGCTTCAAACAGACACATTATGATTTGTAGCTGGTTTCTCCCAACAAGGCCAACATTTTCTGCCAGATAGAAATACTTGTGAGGAAAAAAATAATAAAAAAAGCAGCATCAAAATTCTAGTGTTCTGATAATGTTTGCATTTGGTGTGTGTTTATGGCCTAATCATCACAGGTTCTCAGTGTTAGATTTTATGTATTTGGTACCTCTGGAAATCAGGCTGTTAATATTGACATATGCCCGGGAGCCAGTGAGGACAGAGTGAAAAACTATAAAACTGTGATTAGTATTCAGAGGTGACCTGGCTGGGCAATGGGAGTTTGTCCCTCCAGCAATCAAGGAAGAATAAGGATGACTTAGCTTGACTGCTGAAAGAGTTTGAGGTCATGTTTAAAAAAAAAAAGCACCAAAACCCACTACCCATGCTTAAATTAAAGAGAAGAGCAAGTAAAAAAACCCCAAAGAATATGAGTAGCTACTCAAAATTCCTGAATTACAGGCATGTATGTCACTTTTTTCCCATTTTTCTGGAAGAATTAAATGCTGTATTTAGGGAATGGGTTTCAGATTTTGCAAATATTTTGCTAGCGCCATTCTAGAAAATGAGTTTGTTGGCATATTGTTATGTGGGGCTTGTTCTGCTAAAGCATTGTAATGCCGTCTGTTTCTCAAGCTGATTTGGCTTTTACAGCTCAAATACTATATCCTACTTTTAGAACATATGGTAACTCCTTTCAGGAGACGTACAGAGATATGCATGTAATTTCCAGAAACGGGTCGTTGCCTTTGAGTGAAAAACTGCAAGTGCTTTTTCATCTTGATTTTCCTGTTCTTACTATTCTGTCTAGACTTTTTTCTTCACCCCCTGCCCTGCTTCTGCTGCATCCCAGAAAAGTAAAGGCTTGCTGGCAGCTTTGAGTCTGAGCAAAGGAAAAGAAACAATGCTCCCTTATCCAGGTTGCTTCATGTAACACAGTTTTACAGAGTAGGTGTCAGTGACAAATGCTGTTATGTGGCTCCCATGCAGACTGTACTTTCCTGATGAAGTATTACCGGAAGATTGGTTGATCACGTAGCCCAGTCTGTGTTCATTGATGGAAAGGCTGAGTGGCGATGGGGCGTGAGCCACTCAGCCTGAATCTTTCAGAGCTGCTCATGGAAAGAGGCTGCATCCCATGCCACTCTCTTACAATGATTTCATTCTGCATTCACGTCGGATGTGTAGGAGGCTTTTTCTTTTCTTTATATATTTTTTTTTTTTTTAAAAAAAGCCTACGTGGCAACGTCAACGATTCTTGCCACTAATGACCGCTTCGTACTCCTCGTAGCTCTTCCTTGCTGGAACACACAGTGCAAAAAGCCCCAACACAGCAGCGTCTTTGTGTGCAAGACAAAATGCCTTCCTTAGAGGAATGTCCTTGCTTCCCTAAGTTCACCTCTGGGTCTGGCTTTCTGTAAAGTTTCGCAGAGCTGAGGCTTTGCTCTGGGCGCTTGTTTAAGGTCACCGCCAAGAGGAAGCATTTATGGACATGACTTTAATGTTACAGCTTGATTGTCAGCCAGTTAACTTAAACATCTAGTTCAACACTGATCTGGCCACAGAATTGTCTAAAGTATTTAGCGTGATGCTAATCCAAATTTCATTGAAAACAAGTCTAGAGGATGTTGCGTTACTGTGTTCTTTGCACACCTACCTCCCCAAGCTTTCCTGTAAAAACCTTATAGTGTGCGTGGCTATTAATTAGTATTATGTTTTATCTTGGAGATTTTTCATTTTAGTAGGAAAATCTTCTGCATTTGTGATCCCAGCAGGTCCCTTCTCTCACCTTGGCTCACCTTGCTCTCTGCTGCCATTCCCAGAGACCACCTGAGGGTCTGGGCTCCCTCCTTGTCTTGTGTTTGTGGATTCTTCAAAGTGAAAAAGGAAAACAAAAAGATGAGGCAAGAACTTGCAGCGTTTCTTGAAATAGCATGAGGGGAGAAAAGAAGACTCATTGAATCATAGAATACCAGGTTGGAAAGGATCTCAAGGATCATCTGATCCAAACTTTCTTGGCAAAAGCATGGTCTAGACAAGATGGCCCAGCACCCTGTCCAGCCAAATCTTGTGTCCAATGTTAAGGAATCCACCACTCCCTGGTAAGGTTATTCCAGTGGCTGACTGTTCTCATTATGAAACATTTTCCTCTTGTGTCCAGTCGGAATCTCCCCAGTAGTAACTCATACCCATTACCGCTCATCTTTTCCATGTGACTTCTTGTAAAAAGGGAGTCTCCATCTTCTTTGTAGCCACCCTTTAAATACTGGAATATGGTGACAAGTTCTCCCCTAAGCCTTCTTTTCTCAAGGCTGAACAAACCTGATTCTCTCAGCCTTTCCTCATATGACAGGCTTCCCAGTCTTTTGATCATCTTTGTGGCCCTTCTCTGGACCCTCTCCAGCCTGTTCACAACTTGTGTGTAGTGAGGACCAAAACTGAACAGAGTATTCCAGGTGTGGCCTGACAAGCGCTGAGTAGAGTGGAATAATGACTTCTTTCTCTCTGCTGGTGATGCCCTTGTTGATGCAACCCAGCATCCTGTTGGCTTTCTTTGCTGCTGCAGCACACTGTTCACTCATATCGAGCTTGTTGTCCACCAGGACCCCCAGATCCCTTTCCACAGAGATGCTTCCCAGCCAGGTAGATCCCAGTCTGCGCTGCACTCCTGGATTATGTTTTCCCAGGTGCAAGACCTTACACTTGTCCTTGCTGAACTTCATAAGGTTCTTGTTAGCCCACTCTTCCAGCCTATCCAGGTCTTCCTGCAGGGTGGCTTTCCCTTCCCAAGTGTCCACTTCCCCAATCAGTTTGGTATCATCAGCAAGCTTCATGAGGGTACACTTGATCCCATCATCCACATCACTTATGAAGATATTAAACAACGTTGGGCCCAATATCATTCCCTGGGGGACCCCACTTGTGACAGGTTGCCAGGTTGAAAAAGGAGCTATTTACTACCACCCTCTGGGTGCGTCCTGTCAGCCAGTTCCCCACCCACCGCACAGACCACTTGTCTAGACTGTAACGCATCAGTTTCTCTAGGAGGAGACTGTGGGGAACTGTGTCAAAAGCCTTGGAGCTATTCAGGTAGACAATGTCCACCACTCGCTCCACATCAACCAAGCAGGTTACTTTGTCATAGAAGGCGATCGGGTTTGTCAAGTATAATTTGCCCTTGATGAATCCTGTGAGTCAGTAACAGAGTAGTAGTGGTTAATCTCCAGCTTTTAGTTAGTTGGGTTCATGATTAACTATGCTGTAGGCAAGAAGCACCCTGGCTGGCTCTACATCTGCCAGCTCCCATATGGATGCAGTAAAACCGTGTTTCTGAAGCTCAGTGCCTGACCAGTTCAAATGCGTTTAGAGGTATGCGTGGCCAACAGTCGTTAATTACTGCTGACCTTTCTCTTCCCTCTTCTATTCATCACATGTTCCTGTTGCTTGAGCTGCATACTTTCGGTTACCCATATGTTTGCCTCACATGTATTAGATTTTGCCTCCTTCTAGACTTTCCTGGGGCAGGTACGGTTGCCGCTTTCTCTGGAGAAATGTCATCTTTTACTCAGTGTCATGGTGCTGTAGGCTCTGTGTGAACACAAAAGATATCAAATGCTTTAAGAAGAGAGGAACAGAAAATGTCGTCATATTCTTCCTCATGCCTTTACTTTAAGGTAGGACCCCTCTGCATGGAAACGTGCTGCAACCTGCAGCAAAGCTGTGGCAAAGATCAACAGAATCATATTTTTCCATCACATGGACACAGCTTTAACAACCCCCAGCAGTTTGTGTCACCCACCAACTTTGTGGACAACTCGACCTGCTCAGACACAGAAGGGATCCAGGACTGTAGATGTAGTTAAACAATGCTCTTAAAAAAGCCAAACTCAAACCTTGGTATTTTGAGGAAGAAAATAATAAAATAGTTTCTTCTTGAGGTAGAAGGACAGGGTTTCTACCATCGTACGTGAAGTAGCTCTCACGTGACTCAACTATACTTATATTCTGAATTCTCACAAAAAGACAGCTTGACTTGGTGAGTGTTTTAATATTGTAGTGGCTTAAAGCTTCAGGATATATTTGCCTGCAATGATGCTGTAAGACTCTTACTTTCTCCGTTTTTGGTTTTGGGTTTTTTTTTTTTGTTTGATTGGTTTTTTTCCTTTGAGAGCATTGTCAGTGTTAGCCAGACCTATAGGACATCCTGCTGTCAAACGTGATAGTAATTGATAGCTTTCCTGCAGGCACCATCCATGACCGACCAAGCTTCCTAGAATGCTGTTGTGGCTGTGTGGCCTCCCTCTCAGGGTTGTCCTGGGTTGCAAGGATGTCAGACAGTGAAGGAAGGTTTCTTCTCCAGGAGCTTCAAGAAATTCAAGGCTGAAACTTGAGGGCACCGGAAGCTTGAAGAGGCCAAAGGGGGAGAAAGGCTGGTCTTTCTGCTGCATTTGCTGGCATTGCTGTTCTGAATTCAGCTAGAAGCAGCAGAAGTGTATTTGTCACAAGTGTTCAACATTTTCAGGCCTGGTGTATAAATGATAATGTTTTTGCTTTTCAACCTCCAAACTTGAGCTCTATGGATTTTTTTGGCACTTCTCAGCCGAAAGACCATTTGTTTAAATTTATACTAGAAATATGAATCACTATTAATGCACAGAAAATAAGGTGGAGCACCCTGTGAATACAGTAGATTAGGTTAGGTGCTCGTAGAATAGTTTCACCGTGGATTTATGATCTGTTAAGTGCATTTCTGTAGCAGTGAATGCTGAATTACCCCTTCGGTGCTGGTTCATTCACCCATGCAGATTGAGAGCAATACCAGAAGGTACTGTGCCAAGAAGGCTCTTGCCTACTCCTGATTCTGAACACGACCTGAAAGTTTTGAGTGAATACATCTCCTTCAGATTCACAGCTTACACCTAAAATAATATTTTAAGAAGTTCTGTTAGTAATAAAGTAACGAGTGTTATTCATTCTCTAGACAGGAATTACTAGCTGCACTGAAGTGCTCTCTGCTGATTCAGCAGCTAGGCTGCTGCTGAAGCCTTAACCATGCTCCATCAAAGTTGGGTTTTATTGCTGTGTGGGTAGTTCATCCTGTAACTTTGTGCAATTCTTTATAGCATAACCCTCCAGCTTATCATAATTTCCTTCCACTGGAAGAATTTTGCAGTGGATGTGGCTTTGTTGTTCCGAGAGGGTTTTAAAGCACAAAAATTGGAAAGTATTTTATGTTTTACTTCAGGAAGGTAGGTAAAGGATGGACGGGCATTTTGCTTTGGTTGTGGTATGGGTTCATTAGAACAACTGAAACGCCTAGGCTCTTACCTGAGCAGTTCATCTATCTGGAGTCTGGCTGTAGCAGGCTGGTATGAATTAAAGTAATATACTGGTTGGGACTGGATGTAGCATTTCCAACAGAGGCAGTTTCTACTGCTCAGACCAGTAGTTTTTGTCAACAGAGACTCTCAAAATTGGTATGGAAGCAATTGTTGACAATGACAGACGAGGCTATTGAAGCATTTATGTGGACATCCGAACATCTGGACTTTATGGGACCGGTTTGTAACCAGCAATAAAAGTTCATTGGACTTTTTTGTTTGTTTGTTTTCAATACAGGAAAAAAGAGAAGAAAATAGAACTGGAATCAAAGCAGGTGTCTGCTAAGCCATGTTAGTTGTTAAGCTGAACTCCCGTGGCAATGATTAAATATCTTTTTAGCACACTGAGCCATAAAAGGTTTTTAAGTTTACTCGTGTTAGGAAAGTGTAGTAGCAATTAATTTACCAACATGTTGTGGGTTTACAAGGTGCCTTCATTTCATGGGTGGCTGGAAAATAGAGCATGCTTAGATTATATTGTGTTTAAGAAGCCCTATGAATACTTAAGGCTGTTAAACTGGATGTCTTTGCTTTGTGATCTTATTTGAACTCTGGCCAACCATGATGAATGTTTTGTTTCTTACTCTATATCCTTGTGTCTTTGACCTCACAGGAGACATGAAATAACAAATGTAGGTACTGGACTTTATTTACTTATTTACTTAGTAGTTAAAACAAGAAAGCAAACAAAACCGTGATGTATTTCACCTCTTCTCCCCAGCACCCCCTTGACAAATGACTGTTGGAACAGTGTTAAACTGTGACCTTAAAGCCACAGGCGTAATGAAACTGTGATCTGGCAGATGTGACAGACTCATCTTACATAAATCACTCTCTTTTGTCACTGCTGGCATATGGCCAATGAATCTTCTAATTATTGAATGGCTTTTATAGCCCCATTATTTATAATCACTTTTGGACAGCAGCTGGAAGACAAGGATGGGACAGAATGAAATGATATAGCACAAACTATTATCATTTGTGTAACAACTGCTGGGATTAGGAATATTTGATGATGATGTGGTTACGAGTGCAGTCTTGTTAAATGGTAAAAATCCACTCAGCCTTCATTTCGTCGTCTTAGATGGGCTGCTGGCTATTGGACCTTGCCATGAAAATTATTATATTAATTGATCCAGAAATAGAATATGAATCTCCCCAGACGTTAATAAAATATATGTGTGAGTATCAAGGCCGCCTTTATGCGAGGACTTGAGGAAAATCCATTGCAAGCATTAGTAAGACACAGTGGTGATGCCCTGGCACTACTGTTGTGCCAAGAGCTGTACAGCAAAGTTTTAACAAGTGGCTTCTGCTTCCAGGAGCCCTGTCTACGCCCCTCTTTTTAGTAAGAATTTAACAACAGATGCAGATGTTGTCTTTAGTTACTTTATTAATATTTTAACATTTCTTCAAAAAAAACCTAGGTGATTTTTTTAAGGGAAATGATGGATTTAAAACACTTTACAATTAAGGGGAGCTATTTTGACTCTAAGTATAGATGAGTGTCTGTTGAGTCCTGTCGGCTGGGTAGAGCAGCAGCCTTGGAGAAGGGAACATGACTGAAGTCACCCATCCTGTAAGGCCAGTCAACTGAGACTGCAACTCCACTCACTGCTGTCAAAAATGTGAGCTGCAGGTTCTCTGCTTATGCCTCTGAACGGGTCGGGGGTTTTTTTGGTTTTGTTTGTTTTGGATTTTTTTTCCCCCTTATCTGCACTTCTGCGTTTTGTAGCACAGAAATAAAACCCTGCCAACCGTGATAACTTATTAATGTTTGTTAAATACCTTCAGATAAAGATCTTCAGATGAAAGACAGTATGTTATAATCAGGGGTTTATGTTGCAAATCCAACATGTGCGATCTTTATGTCTTTAAAAGATTGAATCATTCCCTCTTGATGTAGACATCAGGGCGGCGAGAGAGAGTCTTAATCCAGAACACTCTATTGCACTTTTATCCCTTTAGCGAGGCCTTTAACCTTTCATTGCTTCATGGCCCTGTTGTTTTGAAGTGGTCTTTGTCTGCCCACAGAGAATCCCTCTGCTAAAGAGGCCTTTAAACGGAGATCCCGACAAAAAGAGGGGGGATTCTGCTGCAATTCAGAGATGGAAAATGGATTTTTCCAGTTCAGATGGTATCAGTCACTGTGAATGTAGCAATTGGTAGCCTTCCCAAAGAAGAATGAAGCAAAAATATATACTGGTGTAAAGCTGCTTATAAGAGTGTAATATAGGTCAGAGACCACTGTGTCCCAGGCCTGACCCTGACCCATCTTCACACAAGCATCTACAGGCTCTGTCAGAGTATAGCTGTTTATCAGGATTATCTATGACCATGTCAAAACATAAATGGGATAAAACAGCTGCAGTAATTAATATAAACATAAAGTATAAAATTATAGTTTCCAAATGCATAAAACATGAGTTCAAAATATATCTTCAGAATATACATATTGCACAGTTCTGGCATAGACTACCTACCAGCTGGCAGGAAGGTGCTGTCAGCCAGCCCTGTGATGTTCACGCTCAGATTTTCTTGAAAAAATTCAGATTTTGCTTGGTCGTTTATGCGGTCTGCTTCCCTTATTGGAAACCCGTATGTCAATAAGGCAAGAGGCTTTCAGGCCCCAGGTCTGCGCTGCTGCTCGCTGGTGGTGGTGCTTTTTGAAGAGATGAAGGTTCTTACGCAGCAGCAGCAGCGTTACGTGATGTGGTGTGCAGCTTTCTCCCCTGCAGAAACTGGGAACTGTAGCAATGAGCATCAGAGTATAATTCAAAGCATAGTTTCTCTAGTGACTCCAATATTAGGTAACTGTTGGAGGACAAATGTGTGACAGAGGATTGAGAGTTTGAAACAAGTGTATTTAGAAACAGTATTTTTCACTAATCACAAAACCATCTAGGTTACATAGTTATCTCCACAAAATTGACAAGCACAGTTTATTTTTTTTTTTTTTTCCTCAGAAAATTGTATGCCAGTAATACTATTTTTTTTTTTTTTCTATGAGAGATGTTTTGATTCCCCTTGGGGATTGTTTTTGCTACTAAGGTATTGTTATGATGTAATGGTTTGGGAGGACGATTGACATACTCTAAAATGTAGTATAAAAATTAAGAATAGTTGAGAAAACCAGCCATTCAGTGAGTTGCCCTTAGTTTCATTCAAAGGTAGTGAAGGGTTCACATAATAAGATGGAAACATCTCAGATTTGGAGTAGTACAGTGGGAAGTGAAGCAGTGGAAGGTTGGTTCTCTGCCTTTATTTTCACATAAAGAAAGGCACTGGTTTTGTTCAGCAGGAGAAAAAAAGGAAAGAACCTGTTGCAACAACAAAACCCAATCTTTGAACATGCTTTACTTCTAAAACTTCAAGAATTTTGGTGACTTTAGTAGGCAAGAATTTCTTTTTGCATTTTTTATGTCTGATTTCTAAAGCTAGATATATCAGCCTAATTTTGATTACAGAAATAACAAGGTGAGTTTTCTGTGTGCAAATAAATGCATTTCCAGCCTATCCTGGCCAGCAGGAAGGAAGAGCTGAGCACTAGCTCGTAAGGCCTGTATCCTCCTCTTTGGAAACCACCGTTTCTGGCTTGCATCTTTTGTTCCTCTGCTGTTATCACTGTAGGACCTCTTTACATGCTTTTAGCAGAGAAGAAGAGAAAGACTCTCTAAAGAGTAAATGTAAGATCCAAGCTTCTGAGAACAGAGGAGTATTTTGAAGGGTAGTAGTATACTTCCAGTTAACACAGCTCATCTCTAAGGAAACTGAGCCAGGTATTTTCTTGAGCACAACTTATGCATGGAATTAGACTTTACAAAGGAAGGACTTTTGCATAAAATCAGGTGGGTTTGGGCACCTGCCTTTCAGCCCAGCCTGGTGGTGGGTGGTGTATGGACAGAAGCCATCAGAGGGTGAGATTCATTTTCAGAGGGAGTATGCGCAAGCAAGGGGTGCGCCTGAGGGTAAGAATTAATTTTACTGCTACAATTTGCATGCAGGAGGTTACTGAAATGTTACTGGCATATCTTTCAGATTCTCGGGAGTTGCGGGTGCATACAATTCAGGCTCAAAAAGAATTTATCAGCATTTTTAAACTTGCGTCTAGCACTAGAATCTAGTAAATAATGCCAATATCAAGTATGTGCCCTCTCAAGTCTGAGGAGATTTCTGGAAAAGATAATCAGAGTGGACTGAAACATTTCAAATGGTAAAGAATCCAGCATGCTCTAGGGTAGATCCTTTTGGCAGCTTTCTACATGGTGTTGGTTTCTGTGTTAGCTCATTTTCTTCTTCCATGCTCTGGAGTGAGTTGCGTGGGGTGAGCCTGCTTTTGTCCTCAGCTGTGGGCTCAGCCGCTGCTGAGCTGAGATCCCCAGGGCTGCAAGAAGCCTATATTTCCATTAAGAATTTTCTGGAATTTAGCAACAAAAATGTGGTTTAGCAATCATTTTGGGTTTGGTTTTTTTTTCTCTTTTCTTTTTTTCTCCCCATTTAAAATAAATGTAACGAGCATCACAGTGAACTCCCTGAGGGGACAATGATGTGAGTGTAAGTATTGCTATAGCCCCTATTTTTGCAACTGCCATCTTGGCTAGTGCATCAGTGACTCAGCTGGGAAATCCCAGCTTCTGCATAAACCAAATAACCAAACTTTCCAGCGGGGGCCGTAATAGACTGAGATGCTAGATGGAATGGGCACAGAGGGAAGCTAAAAGCAGATATCATCAGTAAATTGCGTATTTTCTGTGGTTAAACAAGCCCTAGCTCAGCAAAGCTTTTTCACCTCTAGACATTATTGTGACATTAATCATTGAATCATGAATCACACAGTATTTCAGAAGAAAGCCTACGTTATATGATACATGCAGTTCAGTGCATTAATTTCTTCACTGGAATAAGCCCTTGCATTATGTCCAAACTGTTTGTCATATTTGTTCTTTTTGCTATGAGAAACCACCTTGTCTTACTGTCTCTTGTGCAAAGGAAAAATACGGACTGTTCAGTTAAAAGATAAATAAATGCTTTATTATTTCAGCAGAGGCTCTTTTTTTGTGCCCCATTTTGTTCTGGAGTAAAACGGTGTTGCACGAAATAAAACATCTGGAGTTTGGAAGGTCAGCTCTGGTATTGGAAAACTGTAGCCCACAGGTCTATCAAGCCCTCCAAGTGCCTCCTGTGTGGGAAACCATTTTTATAGTGTAATAACCGGAGACCATTTGTTAGAAAATGGGTTGATAGTCTGCTCTTGGAGTGATGGGTGTTGCTGGGGTAACTCAGAAAAGATTGATGAGCCAGTTTTATCTGCCTTAATTTCAATTTTGTTGTTTAAGCCATTTCTGTATTGAGCATCTTGGTCTTTAAAAATTTTCCTTCTTTTAGTAGCTGGGCCTGCTGCCTAAGCCTTCCTTTCTTCAATAAGAAATTTAGTCTTTAAAAAAAAAAAAAAAAAAAAAGAGGGCGACGAGGCAACACAA
>VYXH01007513.1:303731-350956 GCA_013397275.1 Burhinus bistriatus
TTAAAAAAAAAATTTAGTCTTTAAAAAAAAAAAAAAAAAAAAAAGCGGCTATCTGGATAACCTAAATACAAAATACCTATTTATTTTTTAGAATTTGACTTAGCATTTCAGACTAGGGTTTTGGTTTTAAACTAACATTTCTGTTAAAATGTTGCAGGACTGTGTTAGGCAGATAGGCTGTTCCTGCCCGTGGTCGTTTAACAGTCTACACTCTTTTTCTCATTTGTCTGATACTGCTGCTACCTCCCAGACCCACTGTCCAACTGTGTTCCATTGCAGTATTATTATTCTTGATTTGTTCTGCAGTGATTCCTAGAGGCTCCAGCCAGGAATCTGCAACTGCGATGCTATGTTCAGTGTTAACAAGTATTGAGATGACCTCTGCATTACATATTCACAATCCAAAAAATCATAATGCAAATTATAACAGACCATAGAAACAGCTGCAGTGGTTCAACCCAAGGTCCATGTAGCCCAGCATTCTGGCTCCAGCTGTGGCCATAAATAAGATGCCTAGCAAAAGAAAGGAAAAAAGCAAGATACTTGATATTCCCCCCTTCTTTTCCCAGATCTCCCAATCACCAGCAGTTCATTTTTAGCTCAAGGGATTTTCTACACCTTCTTTTGCCACCTCCGATGGGTATGTCTTCCAAGTGCCTCCCCAATCTCCCCTTGAAGCTCCTCAATAAGCTTGTTGCACCCACAGTGCTCTCCAGCAAGGAGGTCTGCCACAGCCTGTGTGACCTGCTGCCACTGTTGTGTGGTTTTGAACCAAGTTCCCATTAGCTTTGGTTGGTGTCTGCTAGACCTTGTGTTGGGAGAAGCAGGGAGCAGCCAGTCCCCACGTCTTCTGGGCATGTTGGAGACCGATGTCCACCAACAGGCTGCAGCATCCCAGCCCACTCTCTTGGTCTTTGTATGGCAACTGCTCCAGACTTCGATCATTCTGGTTGCATTTCTCTGAAGCTTTTCCAGTATTTCTTTTTCTTTTCTTTTTAGAACAGAAGAGTTTCTATCCCTGTTCTCTGTTTGTTCTTGTGGGGCTGTTTTTGCTCTTCAGTCAAATTAATGTCAATGTTATTCCGGACTTGGAAATACTTCATTTCTGGGAAAAGACTTCATTAAGTTGCTCCAGTTCATATGTTCTGCTGCAAGAAAGGATTTGGTGTGCAGCAACTAGCAATGTTCGTTAACAACTATATTTCCTTTTCTTTGTTTTTGGTGTTTTTTTTTTTTTTAGTTTGTTTTGTTGTCAACTAATTTATCTTTGTTCTCGCACACTTCTGAAAGTGTTCAAAACTGAATGGGGAAAGAAATAGATTGAAGTGAAAAGTGTTGGATATTATTATGTTGTTTTTAAGGACTTTGGGTGCTCTTAACTCCTTCAGTCAATTTTTCTAACTCCTGCTGTGTGCTGGGGTAGATACCAGTGCAAAGTACAGCACTTGTTTGATTTTGTGCCATGTTCAGCTATATTAGTACCTCCAATGGGACCAGCCTTTGCCTTCTGTCTGTCTGCCCAGCTCACCCTCCAGTGAGTTGCAAAAGCCATACTCTACCTTTATTATTTTTCTTCTTTTTTACATCATCTGTCTTTCTCCATTTGCTCTGACAAATAAGTGATAAAAGGGAATGATGATCTGTTTAACACCACAGGAAGAAAGATGCATTATGAGACAAGAGAGACCTCTTGTTTACAGCGAGTTATTTTTGGTAATTAGCCATTTGTAGAGGAAGATGAGCCTCCGCTCGTAAAGTCAGCATGCCATAATTTAGGGGACTCTGAATGGAAGTCTAACATTTGCCTGAATTGGAAATGTTAATTGTGTACTTTTAGAAATAAATAAATGGCTGTTTTTTCTTTGCAGGAAGCAGACTGAACAAAGACCTAAGACATTATCTCAACCAGAGGTTTCAGAAAGGATCACCGGATCATGATCTGCAGCAGACTATTAGAGATAACCTTTATCGCCATGCTGTGCCTTGTAAGTAAGAAAACATTGACCTGGTGGGTTACATGTAGTGGAAATTTTTTTTTTATTATTTTTTATTATTTTTTTTTTTTCCATTGGAGGCATGTGGTGGTGTGCCACAGCTCCAGGGGAGACTCAGTTTTCAGCTTGGGCAGACTTCCATGTGTGACAGTAGATAGGGTTCAGGTAGGCTTTAAAAGGAAACCAGTTCGTCCTGGAACTCAGCTTTTTGGAAGAGTTGATGGTTTCATGCAGGCCTGTGGTGCTTACTGTGAAGAAAACAAACCCTAAAAAGCAGCCATGATGTGAGTACTTGCCTTAGAAGTAGTCTTCATTAATATTGTTAAGGTGAATGTTCCTTTATTGGTTTGAAACCTATGAATAAAAAAACTGGGTTTCTTTTTATTTCCTTAGCAGAACTTTATGTCTGATGCTTATTTAACTTGTGAAACTGAACAACATTTTATGGCTGGGTGCCATTGTAGCAGGCAACTGCCACTTTTGGAAGGTCATCCTCGATTCAAGTAGGAGATAAACAGTAAGAGGTAGTGAAGCTGAGAAAGAAATGCTCTTTTTCACTCAGAAAACGACCAGGAGAGAAACTGAGAAGTTAGAGAGTGAAATCTTTAGAAGTTTGGAATCTTTCTTCAAAATCAGACTGTCCTTGGCATTTTGGCAAGATGTACAAAGAGTGGAGAATGATGCAATTTCATTGCTCCTCTGTTTGGCGTTCCCCAGCTGCCAGGAGAGGCTATTCTAAAGCAAAGGTTTTTCTGCTTGAACTTTGAGCTGTGGGGATAATGGTATGCCTTTCAGATCAGGCTGGGGTAAGACCTAGTAACCATCTTACCGAGATGAGCAGCAAAATATGAATTAGAGGTTGTTTATCCTGCAAGACTCATATGAATATTGAATAATGATGTTGCCACTCAAAATCGGTATTTGCCAACAAATATCACATAATGGTCTGTAGAGTAATAGCCATTTTCAATGCAGGTGTTGCATGCAGGAGAAGTGTGTAGGACCACTGTTAAAATTGTGTGGTAACACTGACAAATGTTGATTCTTCAAAGGGCTGATGCTGCATATCACCATTGAGTTTATTCTCATTTTATCAGTGGAAAGCATGGACCAAATTATGTTTAAAGTGCTGTGCATGGGCATAAAGAATAAATGCAGATTATTATTTTCTATTGAACACTTTCATTTTCCATTTTGTCAACGTGAAACATGATTAGTTTTCAATCATCTAACTTGCCAGGCTGCAGGTTTTTAAAGCATACTGCGGAAAGTGCCTTCTAGGAGAGCACATGCAGTGTTAGGCTGGGGAGATGCAATGTCGTGATGCTAATGTCCTTCTGCTTATGTGTTATATTCCAATTTCTAAAGCAGCAAATAAAGCAAATGAGCATAATTTCTGTGGAAGCATTTTGTGCGTTACCAAGGTTACATTTTGAAATGCTTTCCATTGATTCTTTTCTCTGATTTATTGAACTTGCTGGTGAGGTAAACTGCTTGGACTCGCTAAAGACTTTTGATTTAAAATTACGAGCAGTGAAAATGATTCCTGCCTTTTAGAAATAGCTGGGGGAAATATGGATTGTCGATGTATTAATAAGAACATCACTATTTACGTTCCATTTAGGAAACGAATGGAAAATCTGCGAAATGGAGTTAGTTATTGTGTGTCTCCATAATTCCTGAGTTGTAAAGCAGGTAGCATTTAATTTTTTTCTTCATGTACTGTGGGGATGGTATTAGCGGTAGCTTTTAAGAATGATGCTAATATTCATATGCGAATTTGAATGAGACTGCTGCATGCACGGTGGGTTGGGATGCTTTACAGGTCTGGAGATTAATCTAGCTGTACACTCATATTTTTATTCCTTGGTACACGTGACCAGTAAATCCAGAGCCCTGGACCAATCTCTAGTGCTAATGGATTATGAAGTCTTGTATTTTGAAAATGGAATTCCCTGCTGATTATGTGGTAAACACGAACAAGAACACAAGGTCACTTGGACTGAGCATGCTTGGCCTGACAGCTGCTTTTTGTTGCACTAATATAAGGGCTAAATGAAGTGATAACTAGTAAATGCAAAATGGAGAAAGGTGATGTTAAGCAGTTCTTCCTCAGAAATTCTAGTAAGAATCGCATGTGGTTCAGCTCTGATGAGTTCAGTACAGGCGGTGAGAAAACCCAGAGGTCTTCTGTTTCCCACCCAGCCGCGTGCCGGTTGCATGCTTGGCTGACTCGGGAACTGAGTGAAGATACAGCTATAGCTTTTGTAGAAGACAGAGATCAAGCAGAGGGGAGGAAAAAGGCAGAAAGTTTGATTTGACCTCATTATTTCATGTGACAATGGCACGCTGCTTAAGCATCATTTAGATCTTTACTTTAGGAGAGTTGGTTAAGAATTTGCTTTATTTTCTGGTGAACAATCGAGGGTAAGAGAGTGGGATGATGCCAGCTCCCAAAGGGGATATGAGGATTGCCTAAATGGGTGACACAGGGATGGCTTTCTGAGAGACCAGAGGACTTCATCCCGAAATGTAGGAGCTGTCATAAAGAAGTGAGATCTTGAAATGGACCTAAAAGTGAAGTATTATTGAAGTAAGTAGATGAACCCCACTGTTATTTTTGCAAGCTGAAGTCTTCCCCTGCTCCTCAGTGCCCTTTGCCCCTTCAGCACACTTCCTCTGAGTCTTCGTACCCTCAGCTCCCTGTTGAGCTGATTTTTCTGCAAAGATCTGTAGTAAACAACAGCTGTGACAAGCTTCCAGGTGGCCTCCAAGTTTGGTTGTTGTGAGTGCTCTGCTGTTACTATCACACCAAACCCACGGATTTATTTACAGACCCAAAGCATTCTGCTCTGGAATTTACAACTTCAGCATCCTAATCTAGGACCAAGCCAGAGTAAGAAAGAGAGGCAGGACACTTTATTTATGTATTTGGATGGTGCATAAGTGCTAATGAAGCCATGAATTTACAATGTACAAATCTTTGGAAGAGTTAGTGCAATTCAGCCGCTGAACTAGCTTTTATTTCAGCTGAACCAACTGTGTGTTATTTCCTTTACTTTCTTCCTGATGCTCTCATTTCACTGTTAGCTTCACATGCTGGGTCAGAGGCTTTTTTTTTTTTTAGAGTATTTTTGTCTTCTGCTTAAGAAAAATCAGCAGCTTAAACTTGAGCAAAGTTATTCTCCTTATGTGTTCAGATAAATAACTATTCTCATTCCTGGCATGTAGGATCCACTGTCAAACCTAGAAAAAACCCTCAAATACATCATCCAGATTAGCAAGATGTTGGTCCAGTCTCAAGCTATCCCCTTTGCCTCGTTTTGTTTTGAAGCACCACATTTTTCCTGTTTTCTGATGTGCCTGATGAAGATCACCAGAAATAATGCTCTATTTGTGGGCTAGTTAATGGCTCCATTGAGCTTGGAGTAGACTGTGAATTGGCAACAATTTCATGATTACTGATTGGCCATGACTGTACCAGAAGTGCTTCAACTGATGCAGAGATTTTGCCCACAGCTTATTTCTAGTGTGGATTTCACTTATTCCAGCTCAATTTTGGCAGCGTAAACACTGAAGAGCAAAGGGGCAGGTTTTCCAACTGTGTGAGGCACCTTGCTGGGGCACCTTGTGGCATGTCTCAGTCCACCTGTGCTAACAGAAGTTGGTGTGACTGGCATTACACCTGATTTGGGGGGAGGCTGAGACTCCATGATGTAGAGTGTGTTGATGTCCTGGCTGAGTGTTTCTAGGAGTGGAATTCCCCCAAACAGGATTGGTGTATGTGGAGATTTACTTAGTGGAAAATGTGATTAGTTGGAAGTATATGTAAGAATGTATCCATTAAATAGATGTTTCCAAGTAGCCTTACCTTGGGATATCTGTGCAATACTGTTAATTGAGAAAGATACGTGATAGCAACTTACTTTAACATTATAGTGCAGCAGCATGTCTAAACCACTGGTCATGGTAGGCTGAACAGACAGGATTATCTTCCTCATTTTGAAATGATGGTAGAGGGCATCTGTTTAAAATAAACATGCAGTACTGGCCATTTGTCCTAGCGGCTTATTCTCAACAACCTGACAGCAGTTTTCTTGTCAAAGTGTATCGAGAAGAATCAAGGAGATGATATTATTTCCATAAAAGCTTATCTCAGCGTGGCTTTTTTTTCCTCTGAGCACACATACTTGATTCTCCACTTGTTTCAGTCCCATGTGACGTGCAGAGGCAGCTATGGCGTGTCTGGCATCTGTACCTTTACTTGCCAAAATGATATACTTGTTGCAGGCGTGACTGAAATAACAGATCAGTGGTCCCCCGTTCATGATATTCTGCATTTATCTTATTTCAGTACTGTGCAGTTCCTTTCTTTGCCAGGCTGTAGTCTTCAGAAGCAAAACTCCGGAAAATGCAAGGTCTTTTTGATGGTAGATGAAACAGGGACAATGTAATGGCTAGCCTAGAGTTAAGTCTTGGATGTCAGCCTAGACACTATGTGGCAATCTCCCCGCCCTTCTTCCCAAAATTGGCTTTTAAAACCTCAGGAGGTCATCATTCAACAGTTGATTCACTTTCCCAAAACAAGTACATGCCCTGGGATTAATTGGCTGGAGATTTTAACGTTAGAGATTTACCACTTTCATTTCTGCTGTCTGTTCTCTCACCTTCCCGGAGTTTGATCTGTTCCTCTGTCTTCAATTACAGAACAGTAGCTCCAAGTGTTGTGGTTAGTCTTATAGGGGACCGTGGAGCAAAATGGAAAGAAATGGACAAAAATCAATAGTGTAAGTGCTGAGTGATCTGTAAGGAAGCTTAGAAAAAGACAGCGACACCCAGGCACCTGGCTGGCCTGAGCTCTCTCACATTTCAGTGAACAATTAGAGAATAAGTTTCTTTCTTCCAAGCAATCTGCTGGTGCAAAGGAAAAGCCTCCTTTCTAAGGAAAACCAATAATATTGAACAAGGAAACTTCACGGTATTTATAGGACAAACTTTAACAAGTGGATGTAGAATAGCACATTCAACCTTATTATCTGGATTAAATATTTTCATGGATAATTGAACTATCAAAGGGTAGTTGAGTTGCTCCAGGAGTCGGATAAGCTGCTACATGCATAACCACCATCATCTGCAGGTAATGGAGGACTAGAGAGCCTAAATGGGCTGGGGTATGATGAAGCTGTTGTCAAACACGCAGACTTAGGTGATTTCCCAAGGCAGCTTTTAAAGTCCTGTAGCAGTGGGTTCCCCACAAGTACTGCTGAACTTCAGAATGAATTGATAGAAGGGATATGCAAACCAGCTTACAGAAGGTTCTTTTCTATAGAATACTGAGTATAACAGTGTATCAGTACACTGGGAAAAATTGTTGAAGCAAAGCAGAAAGACGTTTGTGTTACAAATGCATGTGTTTTTACATGTGGGGATATTTCGAAGTTATTTTTAGTTGCTAATTTTTATTAAGAATAAACAGAATCACTGACAGTGCACATTATTTTTCTTCACAGGCAATAAATCATCAGTTTATGTACACAAATGTTCTTTGAATTCTCAAAAGCTTTCCAGACCTGCAGCCGTATTTATTATCCAAGTACCTTTTGTTGCAGTTCCCTTCCTAAAGGTGTAATTCTGCTTTTGTAATGAGAAAAAGTTGCAGTGTTTGTGAAATACTCATTTGAAGGCCCACACTGATAAGGTGATGAACAGCAAGCTGATCTTTTTTTAACACACAAAAAATAATTTTGTTTTACAAGATTTATGTTAGGAAAAAGTTTTAAATATTTTTAAAATAGCGTCCTTATCACTAGGGTGCAGCACACAGGTACCTGTGGAATGTAAAGATAATTTTTCTCAAGAACATTTTCTTGTGAGTTAATCTAACTCTGAAGAATATGAGACGTATTTTCCATGCCAGCTAATGTACACACATTTACTTTTTCCTGTGTTTTCAGCAGGGACTGTATCCTGAGTACAACCAGTCCGTTTAGCAAATCCTTGTAGCTGTGTTCCAGGGAGCGCAGAATTGCAGCAGGGTCCCCTGCAGTTTTCAGGGATATAATTGTTTCACATATTAGTGAACCAGATGTGTTTTCACTTTTGAGAGAGAAAAATACCCTGTTTTGAGCAACAGGGCCAATATTTCTGTAGTTTAGTTCCTTTCTGTACGCAGTTATTTCTGTTTAATCCAGGAAACTTCAGACCTTTTTTTCCATCTGGTCTGTCCTCTCAGATCAATAGTGCATTTCGTGCCAGTGGAACTATTGGTGTGGTTGGGGGTTTTTTGGGTTTTGGTGGTGTTTTTTGTTTGGTTGTTTGGTTTTTGTTTTTGTTTTTTTTAAACATTTGGAAATAAAAGCACTTATGATAGCAAATATTGCTCCATCTGCTTACCCATTTGTGAGGAATAGCTTTTTTGTATTTCACTATACACCCAGTTGAAATTGCATGAGGCACCAGAGAACAGTACAAAGCAGAAGAGCTCAGCCTTACAGGCTCTCCCCTGCCACTTGCCAAAGCAGATTTGGGTAAGAAGTGTGGGAAGAGATTACATGGCTAGTTTTCTTTGTTAGTCCGCAGTGTACTTAATTTTGCATTTTTTCATTGTGGTTGCTTTGTACTGTGGCAAAGCATCTGTGAGTGGGCATTTAGGTAGTACAAACAAAGTCTGTGCATATGTTTTAAAACGTAAAGGTTTCTAAGGTTGTGAGTCTCTTGGAAAGCGGAGTAAATCAGGACTGAGAGCTGGTACTGCTCTTTGGAGGTGAAGGGGTGGAGATGAATTACCCCACATTGTTCAGTCCGGAACTGACTCTGTCCTGCCATAGTTCTATTCACCATCACAATTTAAACTATAGAAAAGGCAAATCACAATATCCCCCAAAGTAATGGAATGAAAATCTGCTGAAGAGTGTGTGGTCAAAGGTGGTAAGTGTCCTTATACCCAAATTTTTCATACGATGTCCCAGGGTCCTGATTAGATCTTTTGTGATGGCTGCAGTGTCCCAGGTTTTGATTTCATTGGGGCGGTTTGGTTTCTTTTCAACAACTGCCACGTATCTGTTCAAGGTTTACAGTGTATTGATTATGCTGCAAGCCAACAGAATGAGTGTTCCAGGCAAAAGGAACAGTTTAAAATGAGGAAAAATTAAATGTATAGCCATTTTTTAACCTGTTCTTCCACTCATATTTGCGTTTGGGATTCACATTTGACATTTCGTGATTAACACTCTCTCTGTATAGGTGTGTTTGCGCTCTGTATAGGTATGTTTGCGCTTGGATGTGTTGATTTGCATGGTGGTTTCACAGTTAAAGTCCCATGCATCTTTTATCAAAGATGTCAGTACTTAAAGAGGACACCTGAAAATCCTATTTGCATGATACTATTGTGGTCCAGTGCGGTACCCGCAATGTAGTGTGGGCAAAAAGAGCGCCATCGCAGAGGAGGAAATGCCTGTATGATTCCCAGTCACATATATTGCTACCATGACAGTCTCTGAGCCCAGGAGGGCAATGGCAGGTGCAAGCTCCTGGTGGTTTGATGGAGTTGCAGACTTGCTACATTTCATCTTCAAACAATTATCCTTTTTTTTTAACATTACCATGCTTCTTCACATAAAGCGTGCTGTATTTGGCCTCTAAATCCTTTCTCTCTTTATTTCAGCAGAGAGGAGATTAGCCATGTAATCATTTATAAAGCTGTTTAGATTCTGCTAGCTGGTTTCCTTTGGGGAGAGTCATACCCAGTACCTTTACTAGGAGTAACTGCATAAATTAATCCTCACTGATTTCCTTACCCCCACCTCCAGCAAGTAAGAAGGCAGAAAAAATAGAACAAATATTTCTAGTTCTGCCCCTATTGAAGGAGAAATAAATCTTTCCTATTAGTCATAAAGGTCTAGATGTATGCTTTTTTTTATAATGTCCTCTTGAATAATTAGAGCTTTGAGTTATGAAGTCAAGATTCCTGGGTCATTGCCAGAACAGATTTGTTTAAGGGGGACACTAGTTCCCTGAATTCCTTTTAAAGGGCTTTGTAATGTCCCAGGCCACTCTTAATTAGTGATTTAAGAGGGAATGCATCTGTTTCACTGAGGATTGTGAAAATTATTATTTAAATGGAAGTGTTTAATAAATGGCTCTTTGAAAGGCTAATGTATCTTCAAAATGAGGCGTGCATCACAGACTAATCAGGTGGATAGTGATCTAGTAGTTGTACTTTCAGGGTTTGTGGGGGCTGAAGGTGGAGAAAAACACCAAAGACCCTTGGAAGTGTCATCTCCTATTGAATTATATTACATACTTCATCATTCATTCACTACCTGCATTTTTTCTTTAAACTTCCAGTTTAACGCTTCATTTACCAGGGGGAAAAATGGTAAACAAATGCTGATGTTGGTAAAAGGAGGTCTGTAGGAAGAAGCGGTATTGCTTATTAGATACATTAATGATACTTCATTTTTATCTCAAACCATCATGGCAACTCAAATACTGCCACTACAGTACAGATTTTTCTACCGAATTTAATTCTACTTAATGGGAGATTGTCATATGCTAAAAATATGCAGGTAATCTTTGCTGTATTAGGAATTTGAATGGGTGTACCTCAGAACTGAGAGGCTGGGGCAGGTGATGGAGGAAAGAGGAACTCCAAATTAAGAAGCTGCTACTTTTAGCAAACTCTTCCTTGAATACAGGAGGAGGTGGATATTTATAAATGCAGCATTACCATCTCCTACTGTTCACAGGTCCTGAATTAGTAATCAAAAGCTTCAAACTGGATATTTTGAGTCTTTTCGTTTACCTGATAGTTTCTGAGCCCTTACTGCCATCGTCTTTCATGTTTTTCTAGGGGTTGGGGTTTTTTTTGTGTTTTGTTTTGCTCAGAGGGGGCTAATACATGAGAACTGAAAATGTGCTTGAATAGTGAGGTTATTTTCAGCTCTCCTAAATCCAGGTATGTAAGGTTTTGGGAAAAGCACTAAGTGTTGCAAGATGCGCAAGAGAGTTGAGGAAAACCCAGCAGGACCCTAAATGGCAGTGCAGAAGGAGGAAGGCTGGACTCCACAGTGGGGCAGAGCTGAACCTAGTTCTTTCAGGAATGTAAACATCCTATAATGCTCATAAATATCTTTCCCACTTTTGCATTCCCGTAATTGTAAATGTATATTTTGCTATTTCACTTAGCCTTCTGCAATCCTCTGCAAAATACCCAGTGTTTTCTAGAAGGGAACAGCTGATGAGATGCGATAGTGCTGCTCCTGTGTAACTAACCTCACTGGAGAATCACATTGACAGACATTCTGTAAATTGCCCACATTATAGAACATTGATGATACCATTAAAATGGTAAATTTAATATTATAGTACAATTAGATTTCTCCCTCATTAATTCTGATCTGATAAACAACCTCTGGCATATTTTGAAGGTAATAGTCACCTTACAATCACTACTGCTCCTCTCTATCTGGCATTTCAAGCTCCTATAGATTTATAGTTCTTCTGTCATCTAATCTGTACTTAGTCCTTTATTTTTTCTTTGAACTTGTGCTTACAAGCAGACCCTTTCCTAGAGGGCCCTGGGCATGCAATTAACACTTCACAGCAAGAATAAAGTCATCCTAAATTCCATTCCTGAGATTTAGGACAACATCGGTTTTAGAGAATAAAATGAACTCAGTGTTCAGGCAAGCACAATGCAGACCTCCAGAGGTGTTTTAGTACTGGGCACTTTGTAAAGGTTGGTCCAGGGTAATGCTGGTAGCAGTGGTTGTGTTCTTGGCTTTTGCAAACACGAAGCAGAGCAGCCTCTGCAAAATTTTCCTGGAGATGTAGGTGGTGAAGAGGGGACCAAGTGGGTGCTGTGGCAGGGGCTATGATGGGTGCTGGGCACAGCCTTGCCAGGCAGAGCAGCCCTGTCACAGTGTGCCTGAGACCTGGAAGAGCTGAAGAAACTATTTTCATCTGTGTCTGTCCAGCAGAGACAACTTCCACTCCCAAACGTTAATCCTCAAGCAGCAAAACCATGAGCCGCAGCTTAATAAAGTAACCTTAGCTGCTCTCAACTGGCAGGGAGGCTTCTGTGGAGGTATCACTTGGCTCCTTGTTTTCCTAAGTGAGTCATGGTTTAATTAGAGCGCTGTCTCAAGGAGGAGGTGGTTGTTATACATCACCTATCACAATGTAAAAGTGGAAAGCAACGCTGAAACGCTGACCCTTAATCTGAAGTGCACCATCTGTGTTTTATTTCCACATCTTGCTGAGTTTACAGTTATTTGAATTCACAGTTTGTTCCCCATTTGCTGTTCCCACATGGTAAGTGAATTGGATCCAAAATGTACTGATGAAAGATTGAGAAGTCTGTTGGAGAAGTTTGTTCCTACCTACAAGAGCGTTCTATCTCACACTTCGTCCACCCTGTGAGTTAAATCCCAGCTGTAAAATCTTGTCTCAAGATGGTCTTCTTTCATGGCGGGAAGTTGGGGTTACCGTAAGGACAAAGACTCCTTTCCCCATCCTCAGTGATTTATGGTTTGCCTTTGGCTTTCTGCTCAAGAAAAGGTAGAGAGTCCTCTCACATCTGACAAAGTATTTGCTTTACTGTTCCTGTAAATTTGTGTGGATGCTTATCTGGTAGTGCTTGATATTGGAGCACCACTCTTATTTAATATTTTTTCTTTGTTAGTATAAGCCAAAGTGTTTGATGCTAAAATAAGACCAGGTATAATATAATGTAAGGTGCTATAAGGATGATTGTAACAGTTTTCATGGTGCAAATTTGAATTACTCTGATTTTAGAATGGGCAAACAGCTTAAAACCAGGTTGAATTTCATTTATTCTCCTTTGTTTCTATTTTTTTCTACTGACAGCAACTGTTTTCTTAAGACATAACTAACTGTAAAAAAAGATATAAAATTTAAACATGTTGTATTTCAAAAGCAAGCCATCAAAATGCTGAAGGCTGTATAAACTTAAATACCTTCTTTGGCTTTTGCTGTAGACCACACAAGCTCTGAGAAATTGATTACTCTGGTGCTCGAAGGGGCTTTCATGATACAGAAACAGAGGTTTGCATTGAATTTCTTTCTTTGTGTGTGGGACTTTTTTTTTTTGAAAGAGAAAAAGCCTTTAAACCCCAGATTAAAAGTAAGTCATTTCATTGTTTCCTTTCCCCCCCCTTCTAAATCTTATGAAAGAATTTTCATAAATGATTGGGGAGCTGCATCTCTGAATAAATGTAAAGTAAAATGCACCATTTCTTTTTTTAATAAAGAGGCTTTTTTCTGGAATGTCCCATTTAGGTGCTGCCTCATTGAAGTATCATCTGGTGAGAGAGTTTCAGTCTGGCTTGTGCAGATTTTTTTTATTTTGTGGACATGAAGAGGAGGGGCGACGAATTAAGAGTTATTTATTTTCATATTGCAGTTTTCAAATTTACTGTATCCAGTACTGTAAACCCATCGTTATCACAGGCTTTGGACTTCCCATGGGCATGGTGAGCTGACCGAACACATATCCAAAAAGACAGCCTAAGACTCAATGAGGCTAGTATTGAGAGATCAGGAAGGTGAATCTTGAGGAAAGAATTTTTACCTTTTCTTTTTAAACAAGAGGCATATAATGGGCCAGCACCTCGGGCCAGATGGTGTTTTCATGAAAATATTTATGTCCTGTAAAATTAAGACTGTTTTATATATTTATAATCAGGCCATTTTCCTGTTCGTGTGTGGCTATTTCTCTTATAAAGGTAATATAAGGCTTGCTATCTCTTGCTGGCTTTTTGCCTCTACCCAGTTCAAACACTTTTGGGGATCGGCTACCTCAGCAAGAGCAGTTACTGTATTTACGCTGTTGGGTTTGGTAGTGGAACAAAGAGGTGATGTTTTTTCCTTACGTTGCCCGGCCCTCTCACACACGTGCTGTAAACTTGTGAGCTGTCACCTGCGTCCACACCTGTACCGAGCTGCTTTGCAAGCGACGGCTGTGAGCTGGTGCGGTTCAAAACTTCTGCCTGTTAGAGCAGCAGCGGGTGGTGCTGTCCCCGCTGCGCCCGAGCCCTGGTCCATGGGAGCAGGTGACCAAGAGTGGCCCCGCAGCACCCTGTGCCCCCTTCACCAGCACCACCTGCGTGGTCCTCGGGATCCACACGTCCCTGCCTGCCTCGGTGGAGCCACAGAAAACAGCCGTTGAGCTGCAGGGGAGCAGGTTTCCTTGTGAGGCTGGAGTCCCCTGGGATTTCAGTGCTGCATCTAAGCAATCCTGTCCTGTGAGATAGGTGGAAAGCATCCAAGACGGACACCTGCTGGCTCTGAAGCAGTCAAGTGCTTTTTCCAAGATATCTTTGGCCCCTGTTCTTGATGTTTACTTTTAAAAAGATACAGGCATGTGTTGGCTGTAAAAGAAAGGGGGGAAAAAAATCATTGCTACTGTCACTGAAATTCCCTGCAGATTTAAAAGGAAGATGAAAGTTGGTACTTTAAGGGAAACTCGAAGCCCTTGGGACAGGCACAGCAGAAAACAGAAAGATGCTCTGTATTCTGTCTGATTGCTTGCAAAAATGAGTGCCGTATCTCCTATGGAGAGAGAGACACACTAGAAATACATATTCACAGTTCCCCTATTCCCGTGCCTTGCAAACTAGGACAATACCATTTTGCACTTTCCTGGGCATATTCTCAAACAGCAGCTCAGTGAAGGTGATAGAGAAATAAAAAGGGTGAGGGGAAAAAAGAAGAAAGGGGGAAAAAATCTGCCTCGTGGTATTTCAGATTTCCAGCATACACAGGTGCTTTTTAATTCCTCTGGCCTACATATTCTACAGCCCCTAGGAGTAGAGGAGTCGTGATGTAATGCTCTTTTCCTCACACTCCCAGCTTAAATACAGATGGAAATTGTTGTCATGTGTTAGAAATGTCACCAATAATATAAAAGGCAGGCTTCTGCATTCTCCCTTTTGCACTGTCAGCTGCTGCTGCCAGCTTATTCTTCCCTCTCAAACCTATTGTCATGTGGCAGAAACCCTGATGTAAGTAAGCCCTGTCCTCCCCCTGCTTATGATCCCTGCATTTTTTATTCCCCTCTGCTGCAGTGCTGAGGATCATTACATACCACGACTTAAAGACAAGACCTCACAAAGGAAGGATTAATCTTGTATTTGTGCTTGAATTTCGAAGGACTCAGGCAAGTGAGAATGTTCTGTTGTATTCTCTTTCTCCCTTTCCTAGATGCTACCGTAAGAAATGAAAAGCAGTAAATGCGAGAAGCTAGGTCCGTGTTTACGGAGCGAACCCAGTGGTTCCTCAGCTGCAGGTTGTGCGTGGAAGGAGGCAGCGGGTTATAGCGGGAAGCAGGGGAGGCTGTGGGCTTGGGGAGGGAGCTGCGGAGCGGAGCTGCACAGCCTTAGCCCAGCCTGGGAGGACAGATGGCTAGTGCTGCTTTTTAATTCATCAAGCAGGCTTTACGTGAGGCCCGTTGGCGAGCGGGTGCGCTGCGAAAAGCGGGGTCAGTGGGCACGAATAGGCTGAGATCAGGACCAGATGCCTGCCGAACAATGGGGCTTTTGAAAGAAATGCGGGAGGAAGCGTGGCGCTTGCTTTGTACTGCCTCCGCATTGCAGGTTGGAATGGGGCAGCTCCGATTTAATGAAGTGCATTCCTAAACGTGGTCGTCAGCTCGGGCTGGGAGACAAGGGGACATGTCAGAAGGGGGCTTGTGGGGCCGGCGTGGGGGGGGAGCGATCCACTGATGGATCGCCCCGAACAATGCAGTCTTAGTGTTGGATGGGAAAAACCATCAATACATCCCTGCGCATATTAATGCGATACAGCAGGTGTTGCTAAATGTCTGTCCCCGCATTGTTCTCCCGCGGCTGAGCCGAGGAGGGGGCAGGAAGGAGACCCCATGAGGGATGCAGTCATCTGGGGTACAAATGTAGCTGCTCCCCAGACAGCCGTGCATGCCGAAAGTAAAGCAAGAGGCGAGAATCAGTGCGCGTTTCTGCTCCTGGGGTCGTGGCTGGGGGCAAGGTGCTGGCCGCTGTGAGCTGAGCTGGGCAGCGGTCCCCTGTGCTGGCTCTGGCAAGCAAGGAGGGGGACAGGCTCAGAGAGGCTGGTCACATCTTAAAGGCATAGCAGGACCAGGAAGGTCCTTTTTTGTGCAAAACATCCCCTAAACTGAGCAGGTGTGAGGGCTGGGAAGTGAATCTCCCGCGAGCAAGCTGGGTCACCAGGGCAGAGGGCAAGGAGGGAGAAGGCAGAGATGGTGCCTCAGTTGAAATTCAGCAGCGAGGGAGTTAAAAATGGCATGTGTGTGGTTTTGTTTTTTTTTTTAGCTTCTTCAAAAATACATCAATTGTGAATGAGTTGCAGAAGCTGTGTGTGAATTGCAGTAAACAAGGTGTACAATATGTATAAAACCAAACAAAATACCTATTTCTGCATTTGTGCGTATCCTGCTGTACTGGCTGGATATACCCCTCCTTAAGATAGTTTTCTGTGTAACATCCCTAAATACAGCCATGTTAGCCAGTGTAATTCTCGAAGGCTTGGCGGGGGAGGAGTGTACATAGTCTGTCATTATTGTATGTATTTCTTGATAAAAAGACACCCATTTACTTGCTGCCATTGTGTTGTCTGCTCCTCTTGTGATTTGTGACATGCTATACTGTATTTGTCAGCAGAATGAAAGGGGTCTTTGTTCCTTATTCGTATTACAGCACACTGCATCTCTCAGTGAAAATAGAATATTTGCCTTTAGAGCTAACTTAGCTGGCAATCTGTGCCTACTGTTACACTGCTAAGGGTTTCTGGTTTTTCCCAGGAGTTTTAGAGGAATTTGCAGGCGAGGCTTGTATTATTTTATTTATTTATTTTTACACATCAGTGTGTTAATAGTGATGAAGAGTGATCAGCTTAATTTGCCCACAGGACAGGTAAAGCGTGGCCAGTGGCTGCAGCAGCTTCACGTATTGCGGCTGCCTTTCCGTGTATCCCTTGTCTGTGGATGAATGGCCGAGTCAAACATGAACTAGGATTTAGTCCTTGTGCACCTTCGATCATTTACTGCTGTGCAAGTTGCCAACAAGAGTTTGGAAAAATAAACCAAGAGTCTGTAATACGGACAAGCTTGTGTGCCTATTCAAAGGTTGGCCAAGACTGCAGATTAATGAAAGGCAGTTACTGAATGGCCAGAGATGAGAGTGACTCTTTCGGGATGCCAGTAGCACTTGTAGAGCGCTTTCCAGCCACCACTGCTGAGTGTGTGCTGGATTAGGTTACAGTATCGTCTAACATCAGCAGCGTTATCAGTTGCTATTTATTTACTGTCCCTTTCATGCTTTAGCTACTTGGGTATGAGTCTGTGTGCATGTAAATGGTTTACCAGTGTAGCGGCTGGAATTAGTAGCCAAAAAGGATCCAAATTTAAGGCAATGCTTGCCCAAACGATTAATAAGACTTCTTCTAACACACTTACATTGCATGACTGTATGGAGCTCGTTTTTAAATTGAACTACCAGGTTCAGCAGCCTGAGCTTTACGTTGTTAATTATGCCTGTTTTCTACTCTGCAGTGCACAAGGGGAAATGGGCAAAATGCAAAGTCTAGCTCAGTCCCAGGAGGCTACTGTCTGCTGTGAATGGCTTTTCTGTTAGAGGGTCTGGCTCAGTGAAGGGCCAGATTGTGAACCTGTTGCTTGTTGACGCGTGGCTCCTCCTGAAATGTGGGAAATTAGATCAAGGAGTAACTTTGCTCTGGAGAGAGCGAGGATTCGCTCAGTGGTGCAGAAGAGCAAGGAGTGCTTTCTCCCTTGCCAGTTTGTTTCTGCTCGTCATTGCCTACTGCTAGCTCCTGTCAGATGGAAGCAATGATGTATCCATGTAGATCCAAGAATGATTCTTCACTTCCTTCTGGGAAACTGCTACAGAGCTGGCGAGAAAGAGCACCTGCGGCTGCTCCAGGAGCACTTCAGCTCCTTGCTGTTGAAGTATTGCAGAGCCAGTTTCTGCCGTAACAGTAATAAGCCTTTTCCAGTTGAATTTCTTTCTTTTTCATATACTGTTCTAATGCAGGTAATCCAACCTGCAATTTGAAGCTTAGAGTATCCTTTTTGCCGTTATTGACAACCGCTAGCACAAGTAAGGCTGTCATAGCAGTCAAAGTGTTGTGGGAAGAAAAAAGCAGCAATGAAAGCCATTAATTCAGCAGCAGAAGCTGATTAAATGGTGCTAGGTTCTTGACTTTGCATCTGACAGTAATAATACTTACCCTGCATTTCAGTCATTTAGAAGTTCATATGCTGCAGGTAAGGCTCTTGCCTGCACTTTGAAGCTTGTGCATAGACGTCTTTCTGACAGCTTTCCGTCCCTTCTGGTACACTGATTCTTTAAATGGTTACACAAGAAATGCTTTTGAAATTAATGCACATTAAGTCGTCTTGGTCAAGAGATGCTGGGTGCTGTGGTATTCAATAAAGCTTATTCAAAATGTGGTGCTATTTTCAGTCAAATTCTGCTAAGTCCTGCCCTGAAATCCTCTGAATATCTTGCTCTTGAATATTCTGGTAAGCACGATGACTGGTTCACTGTGTTAATCCTATATGGTCTTTCTGTCTGCAGCTAATCCTGAGCTGTTGTTGCTGTTCTGCACACGAGTAAGATTTCCCCCCCACCCCCTTGATGATATCCAGTAGAATTCCAGCTGACTACTAGAAGATAACAGATCAAACGTGCTACTCTTCTTTTTACTCCTCCTTAAGTATGAGAGTTGAGTTTCTTCCACTGGAAAAACAAAACCTGGAGAAGTAGGAAAAATATCCTTGATCTGTTGTGCTCTATCTGAAGGCATGCACAGGCTCTGACTGTGCAGGATATCTCCAGGAATCTCCACTGTAGACAAAGCTGAAAGAAAAGATGTGTTGAAAGCAAGTTTCCAAATTCACATAGATTTGACAGAATTTCTATCACAACTTGACATGAAGCTGATAGTGGTAGCTATAGTTAATATTGTTCCCCTCAAATAAAGTTATTGGATTTTCCTAGTTTTTTCTTGCACGGTGAAATGCAGGGAGGAACAGTGATTTTATCTATTTATTTATTTATAAAGCTGGACCTACCTATGGGAGGTGTGCTTTGGCAAAATCTGTCCCTTTCTGGTGGAAAAAAGTTTTCCCCTGGGACAGTTAGTGTCACCTCAAAATCACTACTTGACCATGTTTCAGATTTAGTAGAAGAGCTTATGTAAGGAAGGGAGATAGTTTAACCTGGGGTTGGTTCCCCCAGCCCCACTGATTTCACCCATGGGACAGACATTGTATCTCCTGATAGTAAGATTAGAATACTTGCATAAAATGTGTTAATATCAATGTGCCCCATATTGACACGGGTGCATGGGATGTATATATTTGGCATGTGAGTGTAATAGAAATGCTCACACTTGCATTTAACTGCTAACATCAAAATGTCTTGAACTGGAGAGTCCACAGTAACTTAAATAAAACCTTTTCTTAAAAATTATGTAATATTTAGTTGACGTAAAATGTCATAATCGCCCACATCTTTCCTTGGAAGAGATTGAATATTTCTTTTTCTTTTAAATAGGCTTTCAAAGGATTCATTAAGAAAATGAAATCCAAGAAGAAAAATAGTTGACCCAGCAGTCTGAGGCCAATGAGGCAAAATTCCCAACAAAATCATGTGTAAAGTCAGCCTTAAGTGAGCTGTGCCTGAATGACTTCGTTGTATATTTTCTGAAAATTTTCGGTATTGAAATGGGGGAAAAAAATGCTAGATGAACAATGTAGTCCTGTCAGCAATTAGAATATGGCTGTGGATGTCACTTACTGTATTGAAAAGTAACTTGTTGCATTCCCTACCCAAACAGATGTAGTATCGCACCTGGAATCAGCAGTGTTACCACTTTCTTCATTTGCCTGAAGAAACTCTTGATCCATTGTAGATTGGAGATTTTAATTTGTTTGGGGTTTTTTTTATGTGTGTGTGTTTTGTTTTCATTGGGATACAGCACTGCCTTTTAATGCATTTGAAGATAAGATGAGAATCAGGCACGCACAAAAAAAAGCTCTGAAAGAGCGCTGTTACTGAAACCATGATATATTGGGAAAAAAGTACTATTGCTTCTCTCTTTTCCCCTGTTTGCACCTTCTCTGGGTAGAGGTTTTACCAGAAGCCTTTAGAAGGTTTATTGCTAGCATTGAAAACACTCTGGCATTGATATTTTACATTAATTTAAACGATGGGCAGCAGGCTGAAGAGCGGTCATGTAGAAGGTGCTATTGGAAATGCGCGCTTTGTCAGCACTGTGGTGGTGATTAATAGCGTGTCATTTCTTTGATGGTGCGCTAACAGTTCCGCACCAGAATGCCAGCCCTTGATAAAGATGGCGAAGTGGCTGGGGGAAAAAAGGTCTCCTCTTCCTCTTTCTTACAGGGACCACAAAAAGAGCCTGAGGTTTGAGACATCCCCTGAGGCATGGGCTGTCCGAGGAACCCAAGTCCTTTTCTTTGGCAGAGGCTGGGAATGGGCTATATAACAGTGCAAGCAAGTTGCACAGTGCTACAGCGATGGCCGGTTAAAGGTGTGTTTTGAATGTAGTTTGGTTGGCAAGTGCTAGTGTCCTGATGTTGACAAGGCAATATTTTAACATGTGATAATCTGTCATCCTAAACTCTTAAGGGAAATCAGGGGTTTACCACATTCAGATGCATGAGCTAAAACTGTCCTTTGCCTTTTCTACACAAAGACATTATTATTTTTTTTTTTTCCTGGTGAAGATGAAGTCAACTCATTTTGAGTCCTAATCAGGAAGTGATTCAGAGTCTGTGCTCATTAAATCCTTCCCTTCACTCCTGGGACTGCCAGCAAGGATGTCGCACATTACCTGCTGATGAGATGATGTTTTTGTGAAAGAGATGAATGCCCCAGAAAGTATTCTCACGGTGCCAAACCACTGGGAAACTGGAAAGGGTCTAGAAAGCCACAGCGAGGCTGGCATTTGAAGTACGTGAGCTAGTTTTACCATCACTCTGTTAAGCGGCTACTTACCCATTAGAGAGAACTCATCTTTAGTCATATGTGATTTGAGGGACATGAAGGTTGAGCCCTGCTGTTCTCATTATTTGAAGTTTCAGATTTTCTTTGGGTTATTAGGGGACAACACAAAGCATTTAATTCCCCTTATCAGCTCCTTTAGTCATTGTTTGATTGGGTGGATCATTTTCAATTTTTTTCCATTTTCTCTTTCTCATATTTCATGTAGTCTATTGTTTTATTAGTTCAATGGCCTTTTCGGGTCACTGCAGTCTAAGTATTCTGACTTTTATAAAGGTCTTAGTGACTAAATATTAGTGACCTCTATTCATCTTCCCTGTGCTTCTCCAAGACAGTGCAGTCAGATTTTGAGCTGCGCGGTGCTACAGTATCAGCAAGTTCATCATATGGTGAATCAAAACCCATTTCTTCTCTGCAGATGAAGGTGTTTGTTCAGTACATCACATTGCTGAGTTTCTGCTTCAGTGTTTGGGGTAAACAGGATCCCTGCAAAAGAGGTGGAGAGAAACTAGCCTGTGGAGCTTCGCTAGCCTAACTAAAATAAAGAAATGTACCATGACACAATTAAAAGTATATTGTTGGATTCAGGAGAGTCCTAGGAAAGACTAACAAGCTAAGCATGATTGACTTGAATTTCCAAATTATGTTAGAGAAAATGGAAGAGTTAGCATCAGCTTCATTAGAGAGCTTGTTATACCAACAGAAGTCTTTTTGGAAAATTCAGCCTTGTATTGGTAGGCTTGTATTTTGGGGCATTCCTTCTTGGGCACTGTCGTGGGTTAACCCTAACCAGCAACCAGGACCACGCAGCTGCTCGCTCACTCCCCCCCGATGGGATGGGGGAGAAAATCAGAAGAGTAAAAGTGAGAAACCTTGTGGGTTGAGGTAAAGACAGTTTGAGTAAAGCAAAAGATGCACGCGCAAGCAAAGCGAAACAAGAAATTCATTCACCGCTTCCCATCGGCAGGCAGGTGTTCAGCCATCTCTAGGAAAGCAGGGCTCCATCACACGTAAGGGTTAATGGAGAAGACAAACGCCATCACTCTGAATGTCCCCCTTTCCTCCTTCTTCACCCAGCTTTAAAAGCTGAATGTGACATCATGTGGTAGGTAATATCCCTTTGGTCAGTTAAGGTGAGCTGTCCTGGCTGTGTCCCCTCTCAGCTTCTTGGGTGCTCCCCACCTTCTTGTTGGCACACCAGTATGAGTAGCTGAAAAGTCCTTGACTGCTTAGGAACAACTAAAATGTTAGTGTGTTATCAACATCACTCTCATCCCAAATCCAAAACACAACACGATACCAGCTGCTACTGAGAAAGTTAACTCTCTCCCAGCCCAAAGCATGATGAGCACCATCTGTGAGTCACTATCTCGGACTCTGCCTCTTGGTCAGAGCTGAATAGACATGGGTCTGAGGAGAATTTGGGGTTCCAAGGTTAGGAAATCTCAGAATTGAGGCTGCCATAATTTGACCATTTTATTCATTATATTCTGCCATTATCTGGGCAAGGCTTGTCAAGCAGACGTGTAACGTAAGAGTTTTCCTCTTGCTACAACTTGCTTTCTCCTTCTGGTAACCCTCTGCCTCATTTGTTATTCTGTGCTGAACACTAAGTGAAGTGAGAAATGGGTTTATAAGTGAAACAAGAATGTCCAACATCAAGATGGAAGAATTCTTGAGAAATATCTGCATGAACAAATTGAAACAAAAACTGTTCAAGCAACCTGGACTGTGGCCTTGGGTAGCTCAGAAGTACTTAATTTGGGAGACTGTATTTTAGCAGGCGTTTTTTTCTATGTAATGTTGTAGGCTTTTTAAGAAGGCAAAGGGGAGCAAAAGAACACCCCAAAATTTCAAAGTCCTACCTTCCTCCCAAAACTGAGAGCAAGCTGTTAAGGAGAGGCAGAGAACAACTATGGGAGATTTCATCCACGGTATTTCAAGTTTGGGAAACTTTGAAATGGGAGGCACTGAAAGCAGAAGCTTATAACGGAGTGCATGAAACGGGCTTCTCAGGTCTTGCTGCTGGCTGCATCTGACACACAAATATCTTAAATTTTTAAGCCAGGGGAGATTTTAATGCCACCCAAATGTTGCTTTTATACGTACAATTCTTTGCATCTCTAGCTGCAAAATGGCACACTGTCACCATGGGGAGATCTTTAAATTGAAGGACCTTTCTCTAATAAAAGGTCTGCTTCACTGTAAAGGAGATACTAGGGTTAAATCATCTTGAAGGGCAAGCTGGTAAATGAGGTGTTATTATCTCAGTGTGTTCTTTTAGTAAAATATTTAAAAGTGGCTCACTCCTGGTGAATTACCTGCTGACCCGATCCTCTAGCAGCCTTATTAAATAGTTGCCTGTTGTAACATTCTTTGTGAAGTTAAAGCGTGTCCCACTGCACTAAGCACTATTTCAGATATCCCCATTATAACAAAAAGTCTTTATATAGTAATAGTGCAAACCGATGGCTCTCAGGGGTGCTTTCATAATGAGGTTTTATGGTAACTGTTCTCTGATCCCTTTTCTCCTTTTCCCAGTATATCAAACTTACTCAATTTCTCTCCATATTCATAGAGCTTAACAAATTTATTCTTCTAACTTCTCAACGCTGTTCCAAACAACACCACTTCTGATACAGAATGAGTTTACAAAAAGAGACGGTGGCATAAAATAAGGGTATCTTTGCACAGCAGGATTGCTTGGGCTAGCATGGCTTAATGAGCTTCTGCTCATCAGCTGAGCTGCTGTAGCTAGCCGTGTGTGCACTCCTTGCCCTGAGCAAATGCAAAATGAAATGAGTTAGTTTAAAATCTTAAACTTTTGCTATTTAAAAGCTCATACTCTGCTTGAGTACTAGGGCACTCTGATGCCGTTGCATGGCCAGTGATGACTTGATTCCTTTTGGTCATCTGTCTATAACCTGAGAAGAGTGTTTTAAAAGCAAATATTTCTATTTGCCATATGGTGGTAGGCAGCTGCCCTTGCTGGTGCTACTTGAAGTTTGCAATACTGTTACAGCAACAGAAATAACGGGGATGTGACCAGCACCTGAACAAACAATTGCACTTGTGCCTTGGGCTTTGAAACTCTATTCCTCGGATATTCTTGGGTGGAGTGGAAGAAATCTTAAACTCCTTTGATGTCTTTTCTGACCTCATATCTGATTATGTTGTTTTTTGACAGCTTTCCCTCAGGAGTTCCATATTTTAAATGAATTTTACAAATACACATTCAAATGAGCCTGACACTATTAATTTTTGTAGTCTAGTTATTTTATGTTGCTGACCAGCCCCTTGGTACTTGAACCTAATCCTGCGGAGAGTCTTCAGTGTACTTTTAAGAACCCGTGCTCTCCTTCTCACTGTAATAGAAAGCATGATTGAGTTAAAACCTTCTGGGTTTTCTCCCCTGACTCATATGCCTTGTCCCTGTTGGACTATGTTTGGTTTTATTCTGATGCATCTAGTCAATAAGAAACAGAGTTGCTCGGAGACTGCCAGTTCTGGTTCTGTGATTTGTACCGGTCAGGTTTGACAAATCCCATCTTTACACATTGAGACTTGTGGCAGTGGGAGCTGGTAGTCTGGACCACAGCTTTGCAATTGGCCAACAGGTATTGATGTAGGCTGATGGATATTTCCTAGCTGTGTGTTTTCTGGGGGTTTCCTGCCACTGGCCACCTTCATGTCTGCATGTTGTAGGCTTCTCTATCTCCAAAAAAGGGGGGATTGTGAGAATGACATGTCCTGAGGTACCGCAAGCTCTGTTAATAGGAGAGTGTTTTGGCTGGGTGCAGTGATTGATCTATTGCATATCCTTCCACAGTTTATCTCAATCCTGAGAATTGTTTTTGCGCTCTGAAGAGTTATTTTGTTACATGTTGGCTGTGTTTCAAGAAAAAGAGCGGGGAGGGGGGAAGAAATAAATTTCAAAATGTTACATGAAGCAACAGCAAGGAGTAATCCCTCTTTCTGGAAAAATGTGGGAGCTGGTGTGGCTGCTCCTTTGGTCTCTGCTGCTGTTCAACACAGCCTGCAGACTGCCCAAACTCTACGCAGCAGTAGAACTAAGACAGCTCCCGTATTCAGAGCTTCTATAGCTTAAAGTTTTATTGAAAAGGGTTTGTTGGGATCTGCTTGCAAGCCAATAGGTACCACACTACCGTGACTGTGAGGTCTGATACCATCTCAGTAATTAAGTGCTGGCATCCTACAGCACAGTGGGCTTAATAGGGTGTCAGCAGCTTAAATGCCACCTGATATTAAATTTATCAGTCTAACTTTTTCAGCATTCTGCAGCTGACCCACGGTAACAATGACCATGGCAAGTTACGTATAGACGGCGCCTACTGCACAGACACTGCTTGGTTGCTTTAATTGCTGATCTGTTATCTTCCTCAAAGGACAGGAGGAGTGAAGGCGCACAAAGGCAGCACTATATACTTAAGACAGGTTTTTGCCTGACTCCCGCCAGTCCATTCTCTAGTAGACATTTTGAGTTACCAGTGCGTCAGGCTGTGATGACCAGCAAAGCAGCTGTGTCCCCTGGGCAATGGGAAGGGCGCAGGGTGGCAGGCCAGCCCACAAAACCCATGTCTGACTATGGTGGAGATGCCCTGCGAGCATCTGCAGTGGGTGCGCAGGGTGCTGGGAGCTGGCTGGGTGAGCGGGGCTGGGCTCTTCCCCCTGTCCCGCACAGGGCACTCGCAGCTGGTGCTAAATGGGATGCAGCAACAGCTTCATGCTTTTTTGCTGGCTTTTTTGCCAGAATGGCGCAGCCTCTGCAAGGAAGGGAGCAAGAGCGAATGGCCAGGAGGAGGAGAGGGCCTGGGGCTTGGACTTACTTGTGCTGCTGTGGAGCTGCAGCCTTATTGACTGCTCGTTGGGGCTAAACTCTCCATTATTTGGCATTATGTAGAAGACATGGTACTGTAGGGTCCTAGTTCCATTAGAGTTCCTCATGCCCCCCAAAATACAAATAATGGTGAGACTTCATCCTTCTCTGCCTTATTTTTTCCCATTGTAAGTTGAGGCTAATGATATGCTCCTTTTTAAAAGCTCTTTGGGATCGGTGGATGAAAGGCACTATGTAATTATTAAAGTGCAGCTTTTATGGTGCTGCCTTTAGAAGGAAGGGAAAAAATATAGTCACTTGGCAAAATACTGTGTTGTAGATGGAGCTTTGAAAATCTGACTTTCATTGTTAAAGCTAAAATTAAAAAGGACAGTTTTGCTGTATATTCTCATACTGAAACCAGGCCTGTGTTGAGGCTGCATAGAAGCTTTCTGCGCCAATGGAAATGTATTTAAAAAAAAAAAAAAAAAAAAAAAGAAGAGGAGCAAACTGGAACAAAAAAAGGGCTGGTCAAAAATAAAACGAAGTAAAGCTAGTGATGCCTGCAAGTGCCACTTGTCTGTCTTTGGGACTCAGAGATGCTTAGGCAATGTAACATCGAGTTCTTGGTGGTGTATACGCTTCTGACCACATCATTTTCATGGCCATTAAGTTCAAATGCTGGTCTGTTTCCTGAGATGAAAGAAGTGAGTGCTCTCTCAAAAAAAGAAGCCTGCAAATTCTGAAGCAGCTGTGCTGCATGCAATTTCCCTGGGAACTATACCTCAAAATACCATTTTTACCTACTTTGAACAAGGCAGAGGCTGATATGAATGCCTCATTGTTTTGCCTCAAGGTTGTTTTCCCCAAAAATATCTTTCAAAATATTTATTTTATTGTAAATGCATGCATATAATTATAGATAAAGGCTAATTTGTGTCTCTGAATATTGTACTGTCAAATGGAAGCTGAGTGGTTTAATACCAAAATGGGACTTTCACATTTAAATCATGCCTATGTGCTTTTTATGTTTTTACAATAGAATCTGCAGCTAATCATCACCTAAATTGGCTTTCCTAAATAACATGCCATATTAGATAGTCTAATGGTTTATTTGGAAAATAGGAAGCAAAAATGATACTGCATTGGGTCATGACTGTAATATTGAAGTTAAAAAGAAGTCAAAAAATAATGCCACTTTTGTCTGCCCATGTGCACTCAGCCTTGCTGAGCACATGGATTTGCTGGTCACCAGAATGCTGGAAAGTTTGAAGAATTTGACTAATTCATTGAAAATCTCAAAAAAAGTAATGAAAAGTAATGTATGTAATTTTTTGTAGCAACATCTGATCTACAAAGTGATATTCTTGCTCAAAACACCACGTGGTGTTATCAATACTCAGACCTTAATTTCCAGTGAAAGCCTACCTGTGTGCAGATTTCTGGAAAATGAGATGGATAAACTCGTGACAGTGTTACCATGATGGAATCATCCAAATCATGGAAAGAAAAAGCTATGGAAGTCAATTCAGTCTCAAAATCAATAAAAGCGAACTATTTCAGGGGAAAAGTCTGCTTTCCCATGCATTGGGCCAAGTTGTTCATGCTCACCGTTTCTTTTTTTTTCTTTGTGATATCAGATGTGGCCAGACCAAACAGCAAACAACTCTGTCCATCACCCAGCTGGAAAAAACAGATGCATTGCAATATACAGCTCAGCTAATATTCATATGGTCAGCCCACATGATAATGATTTAAATGATCATAAAGCTGTTCTTTTTATAATACAGAATAAAATTACAAAAAAAAAAAAAAAGTGTTACTTTGTAGGCTTATTAGTTGCCAAACTTTTCAGAATTCTTTTGCTATGGAACTGTTTAGAAGTTCCTGTGAAATTTGTGTTATTTATTTGTAAGCCCAGATGAAAATGCTCAACTAAATATGACCTCAATCAGTTAAAACATTTACAAGTTACAGAACTGTGGCCAAAAGAAAAGTCCCGCTTCTGCCAAAAAATACTTAATTTTAAAAAAATGTAATTTTACAGGTAGTTAATTTTTAATGCAGACAGGTGTCTTTTTGGTGTTTAAAATCTGTCTTTTATTGGGCAAGAGATACTGGAAAACAGAATAGCTATGGAGAGCTTGTGGAAACTTGTTTTGGAATGAATAAAACTGTAATTTTAGCACTCAGTATTTTTTTGGTGTACTTAGAAATGGCTTTGTGTGGAGAACTGAGGGGAAAATGTTGCCTTTATAGCCGTGATACATTCCAGGTATGAGTTTTCCAACTATAAATTGTCTTAATTCCCTTCTGATACTTGTTTTTGGAGTTTCAGAGAGAACAGTTGCATTCTGTGGGTATGGCAGAGACACAGGGCACTTGCGTTTGACCTGGTCCGTTGATTTCAGGTGAGCATTGGATCAGGGATTTGTTGCTTTAGTGGGGCTACAGACGATACTTTTGGGGGGAGGAGAAGGAGGATCTTCAGCTCTGGTGCTGCTGTACAGGGGCCACTCGCCAGTGTTACAGTTCGGTACAAGGCACTTGCTCCCAAATTGCCTGAGTTGTTCCAGGAGATGAGCATCCTCTGACTTGGGGGATAATCAATCAGTTCATTTTATAATGCGTGCTCATCAGTTGGGCTTTAATTTGTTTATTTGTTGTGTTACTAATTTGATGGGAAATATGTCTTTAATGTATGCACGTGGTTATTTGTATGAAGAACTGCTGCTCTGATCCTGGTAGCTGACAGCACTGGCCCCTCAGGACAGCACTCCTCACTCCGGAAATACCTCAGCCTTCTAAATAAGGAATTTGCATAACTCTAGCTAGAGATTTAGAAGAACAAGAGTCCTCTTTGCCTGTCTCTTGAATCGATTAAATATCTTGGCTTTATTTTGTTGCTTTACTGCATACAAAATCAGTTCTGACAAACTTCTGAAGGGGTGAGTTGGATTCTTCCAGTCTTTGAGACGTCCAAATGCTTTAAATATCATCTGAAAAGGTACTACGTTGTTAAAGTTGAAGTTATAGCTGGGATGGAGGAGTTACTGGGTGAAACATTCTTTGCTTGTCTTGGGAGATCAGACTAGACTACAATAGTGGTGTTTTCTTGTGGAAAAGATTCTTTCTTTTGGATTCTTCTGAACTTGACTCGTAACAGCGAAAGATCCTTATGCATCACAAGAGAGGCCCATCTCCTAGTTTAACTTCCTCAGCTGGCATAAATCACTGCAGCTTTTTTTTTATGTCAGGTCACAGGCTTGGATAAGCATATTTATTCATATCAAGCCGCTGAATGTTTTGAGGTTCATCTATGACTAACTGAAAGTCTTTAAAAATAGACCAAACATCAGAAAGCTCTTGAAATGTTTTGTGATATAATGTCTACTTCAAATAAATGGGATAGTCTCAATTGCCTCTTATAGTTGGTTCATTTTAATGGATTTTTATCCTCTTTTCTTTCCCTGATCAAAACAAATGCAGCTCACCTCTGGTATGAGGCCAGACGGGCGCTTGATGAGATTTGCTAATGCCCATGGTTATAATAACAGGCATGGACCCACCTGACGTAAAAGGCCCCTTTGCACTCATCCCTGCACATCCAGGTCACCTGCTCATGTGGGGACAGTCCAGGATGGTCTCTGGGCACTCTGACACACAGTGGGAATCTTACTCTCAACTATATAAAAAGTGAGGTTTGTTATGTGGGTAACCGTTAGCTGTTGAAAAACATCTAATAAAGACTAAGTGGGGGGCCGCAAGAACTAGTATAGAACAGCTTTTTAGATGAGGCTCCCCTTTAATGAAGGATCTTCCACAGCATTAAGCATGCCATTTGTCTACTGAGATCATGTTGTTTTGAGGATCCTCATCTCTGGGCTTCAGGTTCTTGAGATTCTGGTGCCTATATCAGGATGCTGCTTAAACAAGGCTTGTGCTAATGGATCTGAGCCTGTTGGTTCTGGGTTTTGCCTTAAGAGAAATCGGCACCAATTCAAGCTATAGGTAGCTCACATGGTTGGGATGCAAGATATGACGGAGACACATTCTGAACAGTTTTAGATGAATATGAGGGACAGACTGTCCAGAGCCATTGGCACATACAGAGGTACCAAAAGATAAGAGTTTACTTTTTTTTTTTTCTTTTCATTGTATAGGGATGAAAAGTCTTCTCTTAAGTTAAAATTCAGTTATGTTCTTCTTCATCAATTTAAACCGTTTGGTGGGGCAGACAATTTGAAGTGGAAACTGAATGCAAGAATGTCATTGAGCCTTACACTGGGCAAGTAGATTACGAACCACACATGCAGGCTTGAAAACATTTAATTTTTAAAATCTCATTATGTAAGGGGGCACAAAACAATGTAAAAGACTTGGGCCACACTCGCAGCTGGCATAGATCAGCGTAGCACCGTGGATTTTGGGGTAGTGACACCAGTTTCTGCTAGCTGAGATCCTGGCCTTTAATCTGTTGTCAATCTAATAAAATTGAGCTGCTCTAATTACCACGGTGTCTGTCAGAAATATGTTTGCCTGAAACGATAAAGCTGGGTTGGATCCTGGAGCCCACACAAGTCAGCAAACACTGTGCAAATCTGAGTTAAACCATTTGTTTGCCCACTTAAGGAGAGGTTGTCCACGGTCATGGTATGTGTGGAAAGACAGCGGGGGAGTGAGAGGAACAACTGAAACATATGGCCAAAGTGAGCTGTCTCTTTATTCCAATGCATCAGGATAAGACAAGCTGTTGAACCGATGAGAAAGCTTCTTTATATATATACCATATTTCAAGATTAAAACTGGAAGAAATTCAGTACCACTGATCTTGCGTATATGTTTGAATGAAGGTAGAGCAAACTGTTAAACTGAAAGCAGGGAAAAAAGCCCCCAAGCCCAACCTCCCCAAATCCATAATAGCTGCGTCAGTATGTAAAAGAAAACAGCAGTTCCCCCACCAAAGTGTCCATAAACTGAAACCTTATCAATACTTCCAGATGCTCACTGACTTTATGATACCGTTAAGTTTAATTGCGCTGATATAATGGATTGTATTTGCATGGAATAAGGTCTTTTCAGAATCAGGTTTGGGGAGCATGCAAGCACAAGAGAGGGCTGGCATAAATTCATCTATGTTCTTCACTGCATCTTAACTGTCAGTTTTGACCTTGTGTTTCTTAAAGAAAAATGTGGAAGTGGTATTTTCTCCTGAATGGTCACCAAGTTTGAGAACTTTCTGTATGGCAGCTGCACTTGCTGCAATTTATGCCCTTGCAGTGGCAGTTAATTTAGTTTTTAGTAAGGAACGTCAGTTTATTATTTAACTTTAAGCCAAGAGTTATAATTTTGAGCTCTGTTCCTTGGGCCGATTCTCCTCCAGTCAATGGAAAGAGGAGTTTTACCATTAGTTTCAGGGTGAACAGAGAGGCCAACATCCACTGGGTCTGAAAATCCCAATTTGCGATTAATTCAGGGAGAAGCTTGAGGCCTGTCCTCAAAGTCTTTTATCAGCAAAGCTTTCCATCACCAAAACCTAATATTTGCAGGTGTTATCAGCCCTCCTACCAGGATAAATTCATCTTCTTGTCCATTCCCACCATTTATTCAATACATCTGCTTTGTTTTATAAAATGTGGCTGCCCACAAATGTTGAGGTACCAGGAACATTTGACAAGATCAGATCATCTTTAAGAAATTCAGAAAAAAAGCACCGCTATTCTTTTCCTCCCTTTCCACCAAAAAACACAGACACCTACAGGATTTCTTATCTCCAAACCAAGATACTGCATCAGAGCCAGAAATGAAAAATATGTAGATTTTGTCTCTTTTTTTTAGTTACACGTATAAATAAAGATACCAGTATGACAACCGGTGGCTGTAGTACAGCTCACTCTGGGTAACACCAAGCGGCTGTGCCCTGGCTTTGCCTCGGCATTACCTTCTGAAATGTGCGCAACAAACAATGCAAAAGGCAGAAGGACCACGTTGTCATTGTAGCATGGTTGATGTCCCAGGTCAGAGACAGCAATCTTGTTCTCAGGGCAAGGGAACAGCTGTAGCGACCGGCCTCTTATGACAGTCAGGAATTTAAGAGCATATCTTCCGGTCCCCCAAAGCTGCACGTTTTGCAAGACGTACAGATAGTTTTTTTTCCCCTGAATTTTTGTTTGGTTTAAGGTGGTGCTTTTGTGTCTGCAAGTGTTGCTAAACATGACCTCACATGACAATATAAAAGGAATCGCCCTATATGTAGTATAAAATATAAGTGAATCTTTTGTGGAAAACAGATATGATTATTTTCAAACTGAAAAACAGGATAGTGACAATTTTTAAGTGGGAGTAATGGAAAGTATGAATTCTCTTACTTATTTGCGCATGCAAGTAATGACAAGAACAAAATCATAACGTGTATTTTGGCTTCTGCTGTCAGTTTGATGTCTTGTGTGCTTTTAATAAACATTCAAGGTCCTGCATTCTCGTTAAATGGATATATTTATGTTCTAGCACTCAGCTGGGAAGGAAGGATTGCAACTGTTATTTTATAATAGAGAAATTTGTTTGGCATCAGTGCATATGCAAAACAGTTCTGCTTTTGGAAAGTATTGACTAAGTGATCAGCTCTTGCGATGAATTTGAATAGAATAATGCAGACAAATGAACAATCTAATTAAAAGACAAAATTCTATACAGTCTGTATTGGGACTGCTATCCTGTCTCACCTAAAAGAACTCATTTTCTTTTTGTTTTACGTTCTTCTAGTGGTCCAGCTGTATTTATTTTCTGACTTACTTGGTATCACTATTCTGCAAAGTACTTTGGGAGTTGTAGTTCACCGAGCACATTTTTACCTGCCACCACAAGTCAAATATAATCTTCTGGTTTGCGTGCTGGCTGACAGAGCCATGCTATTTCATTTAGCTTTGTCGGAGTGTATTCATCGCTTTTTGATTGGCTTTCATTTGCAAATCATGCCTTGAAGTACATTTTATTCTGTGTTTGTTGTACCACATAGGACTATGATGAGCAATTTTTCTAATGACAATAGTTTCACAAATTCAGCAGCTGGGAAAACAGGCAGATCACTGTGGTTATGCACCCACAAATCTTTTGTTTAGAGTATGCTATTCATGTTTGCGAAAGGGTGGAGCAACTTTGTTCAATGCTTTCTCTTTATGGATGTATAGGAGAGAATAAAATATGTCGGCTAACTAGATTGTATAGAGCCAGGGTGCTTCACAGAGGAGTACTGAAAACAATGGGGTTTTTTTTCCATGTTACTCTTTGAAGGCTTTCGTCTGAGACAGCTTTTTCCATGCATCGTATATGCAATACTTATGTTATAGTACTTAAGTGTTTTTGGAAGCTGATGGAGTGCTAGCATTGGCCAACAGCTCTCAATCCTAGGACCATCACCTGCCAATTCCTTCCTGGAATTGTGTTCCTGTGTGAAGTACTGTACTGAATGTTTTAATTTTTCTTTTTTTCATCTTGCCTCTCTGAAGTGATAGTTACTGTCAGAAATCTAGACCTACGTCAGTCTGGTTCAGCCTGAGTGTGTGTATGTATAAATATGTTATCTGTATTTATTTTTCCATTATTTTGAAAGATTCTTGAAAGTGTTTTTAGGAAGTGCATAGTTCTCCACTTTTCTTTCTCAGGGCAAAGTATTCCCTTTTATTACCATGAGAAAATCTTCAGCTCTTCTCCATTACTGTGTCATTTAGTCATTATAGGCAGATGAGTTTATCTTCTAAAAACTGCCTTAAAGATGTTAAAGTGATAGCATTACAATTTTAAACCCTTCTGACAATGTCTGTTCCACTGGAGTACTGAATCTTGTCTTCACCTGTGAATGAAAATCAAATAAAGCTTTCACTTGCTTGACAATTGTTGCAAAATATAAGAAAATGCTCACACTTTCACATAGTAATGGCTGTGTCATCTCAGTGAAGTTCAAAGAGCAAACCCTTTTATGCACATAGACAACACTTACTTTTGAGATCCATTGCTTATTTCCTAGACTTTTGTGGCAAAAAACTAACAAAGGATTTTGTAGTTACTGTGCCATTTACCACAGTGTCACTTAAATGATCTTGCTCATTTGTATTCTGAAAAAGAAAAGAAAACTACATTGTTGGAAAAGCCAAGAATTCCTAACTGATGGACCAGAAACAAACCGAAAAGCATGGAAGGTTTTTTGTTTTGGTTTGGTTTCGTTTTTTTTTCCTTCTGTGCATGGTGGTGTAGCTGACATCTGCATGGCACCTTTTAGGAGGGAATTAAAAAATGGTGTATCTGTAGTTTCATCTCCAAGTGCCAAAGCTGTAATGAAATCTGTACAGCAGATGAAGTTTCATAAAAGCAAGACCTCTTCTAGAGCATCACAGACTTGAAAGCAGAGCAAAATTTCATGGTTGAGCTGCCATTATCAGGGCTGAAAGTGTCCTCTGTTCTTTTCTTCCAGGTAGACCAAAAGCGAATAACTGTGTGCTGGTTAATTCTCTAATATGTGGTGACAGGGAGGGGATAATAGTATTTTCTCTTTATTTTTTCTCCTGTAGTTTCTGAACTCTGAGTTTCCATAGGGTTTTGTGTATGTGCATGTGTAATCGATGCTGCAAACAGCCTAGTCCACGACCTACAGCTCTGTAATAATAGAGGAAAAACTACCAAGTATGACTTGCCTTTTTAATTATCGCTTCAATCATGGGTACTCAACATTTGTAATGGCAATCAATACAATAATCAAGGCATAACTAGGAATCATTGAGTAGAGCAAAATCCATCACATTTACTTAGCCTTTGTGACCCTTGGGAAAAAAATCTGGTTTATACTGAATTATTGTATCCATGATAATTAAGGTAAAACTGGATAAGAAGGGATGAGTTTTGATGCCAGATGCAATCTTCTCTCACCCTGTCTCCCAGAACAGAGGATGCCTAGCCAGCAATGTAATGGGTATTTCATGGGGAACATTTAAATTGAAGGGACTTGATGTGGTTTCCCCTTCTCCGTGTGGTGTTTGGTGAGAATGAGTAGCATCTTCCTGGCCAGGGGGATGTTGAGCCCAGTCAGACTTGGAGGCAAGCTGTCAGTTTTCAAACTCAAGGTCCCTTACATTCTGCCTCTGCTTATCATCCTTGCAAGGCCGATCTGTTCTTGCTTTATCTGGCACGTATTAATCACATACATCCCGCTCCCCTGACTCTGGGACCTGCCTGTGCCTGGGACCTACCTGCGGCTTTGAGCAGAACTTGTGCAAGCCTGCTACTGACCTCTCAGGCACTTCTGTTTGCAGATTCTGGGCTACAGGTTCCAAAAAATGAAAAGATCTCTTTTGGAATTAATACTAGAGCCCTAATGAACCTGTATCTGTATGTTCTTTCTCATTTTTCCAGTGCCTGAGTCTATTAGCAATATGGTAGCATTTGACTTGCCATGTATTTGTTTTTACTGGTGTGGGGCAACTGGCAAGTGATTTGTTTTCTAGACTTCAAGAAGGATGTCGTCTTCCTTGAAAACCATTTCAGTAACTCTCCGTGGACAACAAGAAGGGGTCAATTCCTACAGCAGTTATTTCATAGTAGCTCTGTTGGATAAAACTGATTACTTACACGGCCAGTGAACTTGCATTGCGTGTTTGATTTGGGTTGCACTATATGAACTGAAACAAAAACCACATCCAGACTGCTTTGGAGTGGAAGAATGCTGCTATCAGTTCAATCTGTTTTCGTTGTTGTTATTTCCGTGTAATGAAAAGATAAATATGCAAACATATTTACTTCATTAATTTTAAACAGTGCCAGGAAAAAGGCTCTGTCTAGGGATGGTGGAAAAATATTGTGAAAATTAGCTCTACATATTTTGCTTTCAGTCAACTCTGTTAATTAGGATCAAAGTGCTGCAATTTTTAAAAGTTCTCACTGCCTCTTCCCACACATTTCCATATTTCAAAAAGATGTAGTTAACTAAGTCTGAGATTGTCAGTAAAGCCTATGGGAATAGGGTTCAGGTACTAATAGCTGGGTACCAACACCCCTGAGGTCTCCAAAAATGGCAGGATTAGCTCTGGAGTGAGGGCAGGTTGGGCTGCCTGTCCCTTGGAGTGGCCACGGGGATGGGAACGGGGCAACTGTTTTCCCACCCATCCTCCTTGCAGGTTCTCTTCTGTGGGTTGGTTGGGTGTGGTTTCCTCTTTGCTCTGGTAAGGCAAGGGCTGTGAGATAGCTGCTTTTACAGGTATGAAAACAGTTCTCTCTGCCTTGTAATTAGCAATGAGATACTTGGAAGATGGAAAAAAAATGAAAAATAAACCGGATTGGTGCTTTCTACCAGTAAATCGCAGTTTTCCAAATAAGCTCAATACCAAATGAAGTCCATAAGGTGGTGGTTGTCTGAAAAGGAAGCTGAGACGCAGAGAAGTGACACGCAATCCCCCAAATCCCCAGCAGGCCAGGGACGGAGCTGCCACACCAGAGTCGTCACACGTGGATGTGCTCATGCTGTGTTTCGTGTGGCTTACCTCTCAAGCATGAAGACATTTCAATTTTAAGCAGGCGCATAGTTATAGAAGAATGTTGAGTCAGCTTAAAAATCATGCTGAGATAAATAATTTACCTTTATTTGCACTGATAACACTTAAAATTTTTTCTGTGTTTGGGGGGGATTTGTGACTGTAATTTACGTTGCTGTGTTGCTTTTTCTCAGTTCAGATGCAAGACTTACTAGTTTCATGCTTTGATACGTATTTTACTTCTCAGTTATTGTGCATTAAAAGACCACAGCATTCGGATTTAAAACATTGTGTGAACTTCTCTGGGTTCATTGCTGGATCTCTGGTGTTCAGACTCTTAGTTAAGGCTTGTTAGGGTTTTGTTTTTAAATGTAAGTGCTACGTAACTACTTATAAATCTGACACAAAATGCTATACAATGGGCACAGATCTGGCCTAATTTAATTCCATTGGAAAAGTGGCAGGAGGTTTATTTTGCCCCCGTTGCAGAAGTGTGAGCCCTTTTTTTCCCCTCTGCTGAGAGGCCTTTGGCACTCTGCTGGTCCATTCTCAGTGAGACAAACCTTGCCTTGTAATTCACGACAGTTGGGTGAGTTATCGCATGCATCAAAAACACGTTTTCCTGACTCGAATGACTGACAGCAGCGTATCAGAATGGGTCATGGGTGAAGGTTCGTTACTACTTAACTGTGTAGGTACCTTGGAGCAGGAATCAGTCTCATTATTCTTTGTTAGTACAGCATCTTCCAGAAAGTGGACGTGGTCTGTAGTTTGGCTGTAAAACAAATCCTACTGAGGTTCTTACTGCTCTGTACTTGCTTCCTCTACTGTTACATGCAACTGGCTGCAGAGCTATAACTGCGCCAGAGGAGAGAGAAAGGCACAGACTGGCTTTCGTTTTGAAAATGAGATGATGGAAGGAGTCTGGCTTTGGTGCCAGAAATCGTCCTCTTTTGCATCCCTTGAAACTTCAGATTTGTTTGAACCTATCATGTGTTCCACTTTACCAATGGCTGGTGATATTGTCCCCTGCCTTTCTTGGGACACTTGCTGGTCATCTAATCTGGCTGGACACGCGTAGCAGCTACCAAATTTCTCTTCCCTTGTTCCCGCTTCTAATAACTGTCTTGGGTATAGCTGCTGATATAAAGTCCTGTGGTTTGTTGGTTAATTTTATTTTTGCGGGGTGGTGGGGTGGGGTGCCAGGGGGCAGGGTGTTAGTGTTTGATAGGGAAATGATTTTCTTGAAAAGTACACAGATATTTGGTTAACTTTTAAACAAGATTCCAAAATCAGTCCCTTTCTGTCTTTCTGTATGGTTTAATGGGAGGCCTGTAATGGGCTGCTCTGTGACATTAATCGTTGCAGTTTTCTGCGGTGAAGCTGGGATGCATTTGTATTCAGGCAGAGAATTTCTAGGTGCAGGGGGAGATTTCAGGCTGATTCAACCCCCATGATAAGCAGTGGGCCATGTGTGCATGTCTCCCATCCGCATCTCGCTCGTGCGTTCTCCTTGGCTGCTGGGGTCATCAGCCTGGAGAGTGCGGCTGAGGCTTCCTGGCAGAGACGCGGTCCCGGCTGACAGCACACTGAGCGTTCAGGGGCCACGGGTCCAAATCTCAGCACTGCCCTTGCTGGGCTGCTCGATTTTAGGAAAATAACCTCCCTTCCTCTGAGTCTCTTTGCACTTGTCTTTTTTTAATAAGTAGGAATGCTGTTGTTTGGTTCTTTTGTAAGGTGTATTGAATTCCAAAGAGTCAATGTTCTATTTAAGGGCTTGCTATTAGTTGTTATTTCACCAAAGTGTAAACAAAAAGAATGAGTGTTTGATGTTTGGTAGCAGGATTGAGGAAAATTACTTTTAGGTTGAAACAATAAAAGAAAGAATAAACGTGTGTTGCATGTTCCTAACTAATAAAAATTAGAGATGTGGTTTCTAATCCTCAGCCTGATCTCTCCTGTGTTTCAATTAATAAGAAGAGCTTCTATTACAGAATATTATTTTAAGACAGAATTAAAAGAACCGGTTGCAGATGGGGCATCAGTCAGTCCGCAGTAGCACGGGGTGGGTGGTCAGCCTGTGCTTTCTGAGCTGTTTGCAGGTCCTGAGCAGTTCAAGCGTGTGTCCAGTTCTGGGGTCCCCAGTTCAAGCAGGACAGGGAACTACTGGAGAGAGTCCAGCGTAGGGCAACAAAGATGATTGGGGGATTGGAGCACCTCCCTTAGGAGGAAAGGCTGAGAGAGCTGGGACTCTTTAGCCTGGAGAAAAGAAGGCTGAGGGGAGACCTTATTCTTGCTTATAAGTATCTAAAGGGTGGGTTGGAGAAGGGTGGAGGCAGACTCTTTTCAGTGGTTCCCAGTGACAGGACGAGGGGCAACGGGCACAAGTTGGAACATGGGAAGTTCCATTCAAACATAAGGAAAAACTTCTTTAAGGTGAGGGTGACGGAGCACTGGCACAGGCTGCCCAGGGAGGTTGTGGGGTCCCCTTCTCTGGAGATTTTCAAGACCCACCTGGATGCAGTCCTGAGTAATGTGCTCTAGGCATTCCTGCGTCAGCAGGGGAGCTGGACTAGATGATCTCTAGAGATCCCTTCCAACTCTAAAAATTCCGTGATTCCGTGCTGAATTGCCACATACAATGGCCAGTTGGGTTGGGTGGGCATGGATGCCGGGAGTAATCCAAATCCCCAGCAAGGAGAGGGAAGTTAGTAGGGGGGCTGCCTGCTGAGGCTGGCAGCTCTGCCAGGGCCCACGGGCAGGTTCCGGCTGGCTCTATGGCACAACGGAGTAATAGGACACATCAGGCCTCTGAACTGGTGATGGGATGTGTCTCGTGGCACGTGTCATTCGGTACATATTGCACACATTTGCAAAGCTTAGTCATTGGCAGTGGCATATAAAAGGTCTCGTTGCATTTTACCAAGGTAATGCATAAACCTGCATTAGAAGCCTTGCTTTTATGTGGACCTCGTGAGCAAGGCGTGGAGTTGTAGACATTGGTTGGAACAAGGAGCTGAGGGAGGGGAGCAGTGAGGGAGCTGGGAAAGCAAGCTAGCTCCCTGATTCATCTGTGCTCAGGAAAGTGTCCTCACTCATGTATGAAGGATCTCAAAATCCCGCTGAGAAGGAGACATTCTCCCTGGCTGGGGAAACTCACGTGGCTTTCAGCAGCACGGCTTTGAGGCTGCAGTGTTTATGGAAAGAGAGCTGGCTCTCACCTTGCAGGAGTGAGCTAAGCTCCCAGGGTTTGCCATCACGTAGGTCCAAATGGGCAGAGTATGCTGCAGCTGGATCACCAGGATTGCAAGCTTTTTTATTAGTATTTTTGTAGTTGATTGAGCCCTGTGTGCATGAGTAGATTGCTGCCAGGTGTCCTTTTCTTATGAGAAGCATCACGCTATCTAAAATTAATGAGATTTTAGAGCTGGTCTGAATGGACAACTCATCTTGGCAGCCTGGAAGCTGTGATCTGAATTGCACTGGTTTAGGTTTGAGTCTAGCCTCCTGCAGCACAACTTCGCAGTGGTCATTAAACTGAAATAGTTGAAAATTGAATAAATTGCACCGAGCGGATCCTTTGATGTCAATCAGGTGCATGTCTGAGCCTGGCTCACATTAACAGCTAGTGTCAGGAGGAGCAGACGGGGGGAAGGTGGCATTCCCATGGGTCCGTGGACAGAGGAGCTTCTAGGGCATAATGAAGTGAGTTGTGGCTGCAGCTTTCTAAAATGCTTGGTTTATTCTTCTGTTTGTTTATTTTTAAAGAAGACATGAAGCTGGGGGAGGAGTGAGGACAGCTTTGTATTCCTCCTATGTTTGTCAGCTCATGTCTTTCTAAAAATGTCAGACTTAAAATTTAATATTTCAGTATTGCAGGAAAAATTGTACCCTGATCATTTTGTCTGCAGGGTTTCCCCTAGAGTTTGCATCATCTAATTTTGATTTTAAATTATCCTTTTGTTAGGCCAGTAAAGAGATAGCAAGGGCCAGAATTACAGCTGCGGTAAATCTGTACAGCTCCCTTGGCGGGGAGCAGCCAGGCGCGAGGTTGTTAGTGTGGATGGTGTGCACATACCCATGTCCTGCCAGACCATAAAGCCAGCCATAATTTTCCAATCCTGGAACACTGAATCGATGCTAGGAAAATGACATAAGGCACAGGAAAGTACAAACCTCTCTCCCAGTACAGGCATTTGTAGGATTCTCCCTGGGGTCACAAGGACTCCAGGGAATGGTCTCTTGGCTCAGTGCCCCTTTGCTGTCATGCTCTCCTGAACATTTCCAGTGTTTCCATATTATTCAGTCCAAACCCAGCATTGCCCTGCTTAGGACTCAGATCTTTTGAAGGGGAGACCCAGTTGCTTGTGGTCCATCACCTGTGGCCATCTCAGCTGAGGTGTTTTCATCCCTCACACTTGTATAAGTCTGCATGGCTGCATTGACAGCAAGGCCACTTCCACCCCCTGGACTTAAAGGCATCGCTTTACGTTGGAGTATCAATTTCTATATTACTGGTGTCAGTTTTCCTTAGGTTAGAGAAACGTTAAGCACCATTAACATAATCATACATGTCACTGGCAGCGAACATACCTTCAGAGGTACCTCAGCAGAGTGCAATGTGAGCTGCCCTCCAGCTACGCAGAACAAAAGGTTTTGTGTTAACAATATTAATGGCTGCACGCAACCAGTGCAGATGAAACCAGCCTTACTTTTAATCAGTCTTCAGGGGTTTCATGTGCTGAGGCTATTTGTTTATAGCGGAGGCCAAGTTGTGCCAGAATCTATTAAGGACTGGAAAACTGATCAGTCCTTTTTTTGCTAGTTCCTAATGCGAGAAGAAGAGACGGTCCATGGCAGGGAAACAAACCTGAAAAGATACTTTGCAGAGCATCTCTGCAGCCTGAGCTAGGCTGGGACACAGCAATAAGCACCATGATCAAACTGTAAAAGATCCTTTTAGCATCATTGATTCTACTTACATCTATAAACATCAAAACTAAATGTTGCCTGTGTGGTGCTATGGGGGAACGCTTTTGCTCTTCAGGGGGCTGTGTGTCTCGTAAGGGTGAGAAAGGGATTTTCAGGTACAGGTAAATATAGCATGTCATCATTTGTTTGTGCGTTGCATAGTGGGAAAGTATTAGTCATTGACCACTTGGGTGAAACACTTCTCTGATTCAGTACAGCAAGCACTGTTTCCTTTAATAGCAAGGTTTATTTGGTGGGAACGTTGTCTTCGTGCTGTTTTGTGATTATTGAAAGTGTTGTTTACTATGTATTAACTAGAATCTGCTTAACTGTGATACTTTGTGGTATGGGGGATATCTTTTAAAGATTATTTTTATTATACAAATCCATGGCGAAGTTTAAAAATGAGAAGTTTTAATTAACACTTTAAGAATTTTTATACTTCTGCTCTTGCAAAACAAACAAAAAATTCATACTGAAATGTACAAGTCTACCAGACGTCCAAGTAAAAGTGTCATATTGGACTTTTTTCAAACCTAGGTGTTTTCAAGATCTATATTCAGTTTACTTCTATTTATCTGTAAAAATACTGCTGTTTGGAGGAAGTCACGAGAATACATGCTTACAGACATTCTATGTAAAAGTAAGAAGGAATATCAAAACATTGTGGGTTGGGTTTTTTTGTTGTTTTGGTTTGTTTTTTTTAAAGCTGATCATAGTTCTGCAATCTTATCTGCCTGGGCTCAGTACCAGCAGAACTCATTGAAATTTTAGGCCTGGTTTATACAGTGCAAATTAAATGATCTGTTCCTAAAATCAATAAATATGAAGAAAAAAGCAGCACATAACAATGCACATAGTTGATTACAGTTTCCAGATGACAGTGAATGTTGCTTTTCAGAATTGTGCCTCATTCATGTACCTTTGTGTAGTATCCTGAAAAAAGCAAGATTTGCTCTCCAAGGACACCCTCATGTGTTCCTTCTTTAGCAGTAGTACATCTGTGGAGGACCAGCTTACAGATGAAGCAATGAACTGAGGATTTCCCTTCTTCGAGATGTTTGTGTGTACTACATTGATCAGGTTTTTACCTTCTTCCTTCCTCTCCTGTCCTGCCTGAAATAAATAAATATAGTGAAGCAAGTGTCAAATTAGAATCTGAGGGAAGTTGGGAACCAACCAGCCAGCTTCAAAGGATGGGGTTGGTTTTTTTCCTCCTTCTGCAACACAGACTCCTGTGGATATGGGCTCCAACTGTTTTTCTCTGAAGTTGCATTTTCAGGCTGCTTTAAGGCTGCATCTGTGTTTTTCTCTTCCTTTCGTTCCTTTCTACAGAATCTTGGCCAACTCCAGGACTGCATGGTGAGCATTAGTGTTTCAGCAGGGGACTGTGAATGGGGAAGCACGTGTGTTATCTGTACCAGGGTGGCACTGCAGCCACCGCTGGTCTGAGGGGGTGCTTCAGGGATACTGAGCATCAGGGCTTCCGAGATCCCTGGAGAGAAAGATCTCAAGGGATTTTTTGAGAACCAGATTGCATTCTCTTAACAAGTCATCAGATATGCAGGGTGGGAAATTACTTATAAATCACTTTATCTTGCTTCAAATTATTTTTAAGGAATGTTAAGTTAAATCCTAGCAATGCTCCAAGCAGTCTTTTAGGAATCAAATGGAACATTAAAGAACAGACTTTCATTTTCACCTATTCAAGGTGATGAATCAGACCCTTTTTTTTTCCTAATGTCCCACATCCCGCTGCCATCAAGGACAATGACAACCTCCTATTGACTAAAATGGGAGAATGCTTTGGCCTTTTATCAAGGCTAAATTCTAATTAAGCCTGAAAAATAGGTCTTTGGCTAACTGTACTTTGCATTGCGGGTATCACACCTGGCCTTCATCTTTGCATTCTGCATACTCAATGTTTTCTTCCTGCTTGAATTTTCAGCAGCTTTGCCCCTGTGCTCTGGGCACCTGGAGTCCCTCTGAGATACTGGCCAGCAGGTCGAGGGAGGTGATTCTGCCCCTCTGCTCTTGTGAGACCCCATCTGGAGTACTGCGTCCAGCTCTGGAGCCCCCAGCACAGCAAAGACATGGACCTGCTGGAGCAGCTCCAGAGGAGGGCCACAAAGATGATCAGAGGGCTGGAACACCTTCTGCTATGAGGACAGGGTGAGAGAGTTGGGGTTGTTCAGCCTGGAGAAGAAAAGGCTCTGGGGAGACCTTATAGCGGCCTTTCAGTACTTAAAGGGGGCTTATAGCAAGAGGTGGGGACAAACTTTTTAGCAGAGCCTGTTGTGGTAGGACAAGGGGTAATGGCTTTAAACTAAAAGGTGGAAGATTTAGACTAGATGTAAGGAAGAAATTCTTCAAGGTGAGGGTGGTGAAACACTGGAACAGGTTGCCCAGAGAGGTGGTAGATGCCCCATCCCTGGCAGCATTCAAGGTCAGGTTGGACGGGGCTCTGAGCAACGTGATCTAGTTGAAGATGTCCCTGCTCGTTGCAGGGGAGTTGGACTAGGTGGTCTCTTCCAACCCAAACTGTTCTGTGATTCTATACTGAACAGTGGATCTTGCCAAAAAAGTGGGGGAAGGTAAGGATGCTTGCTCCTGCGATCTGATCGCCAGGAGAGGCACAGGGGGGTGCAGCATCCTTCACCTCTCCTTCTGTCACATCAATTATGCTCATATTTGCCAAACAAAACAGAAGGGAAGTGCTTCATGTCCTTCTCCTCAGGACTAAAACTATCACCCGCAGCTCTCAGATGGATGTGCTTGACCCTACCCAGGCCGTGTACTGCCCGCAGCGTGCTGCCCTGGCTGCTTGCATATTTATGTGAGCAGCAGCTGCGGGTTTGATGGCAGCATAGACTGCTCTTACACTGGATTGTGGATCATACTTCCATATGGGATGAGGGACAGCTATGTGCCGAGCTTATTAAATACTCTGTAATGCAATCCCGAAGTGACCTCAATCCTGCCTCCTGCTGCCTCTCACCTTTCAGGCAAGAGAGGTAATGAGTGAGCAGAGATGAGCGAAGGGGTAGTACCAAACCTCCCCACTCAGACAGGAGCAAATTAAAGATAACAGCTTATTGCTGGCACTGGAAATTGCTGGCAGGCGGAGGAACAGCTTTACCTTTTAGGATTGTCAAAGGCCCTGCTTCCTCCCTGCCTCTCCAGTTCATGTTTTGTGTTTAGTTTCTTCCCCCAAGTTTGGAATGAATTTATAGCCAATTCCAAGAGCTTTCCACACTTCAGTCTTACCTTTGTTGAGATGTTTCTTACTGCCTACAGTCACATTTGGACGTTGATCCTGATTAAAGCTTCATTTGCTTTCGGGTATTGCCAGCCTTACAACATTATGAAGCTGGGAATGGCATAGGAAGCATGAGGTTCGTTTCTTTTATTTATTATTCTCTGCCCCCACCTCTTTATTCTTTTCTTTCTTTTCTTAAGCCTGTGAGGAATTTCAGGAGTAAGTTCAAACTTTTCTTTCAGAGCCATAAAAACACTGAGCTGCTTTCCCTTTTTAGAAAAGGAAGAAGGTTTTATGGAGTTTTGTGTTTGTGTGGTTTGTGCGTGATGCCTTTAGGAGCCAGGATTTTAAGCCAGCTACACAACTGGGTGATGTTATGCCACAATGTGTTCCTATTAACGCATTTTTGGATAAACCTGCTTTTTTTAAGCATTAAATACCTTATCAGCGTTTACCTTTGGTTTATGTGGATGGCGTACGCTAACTCCTAGTTAAGTGCAAATGCTGACATGAAGTAGTCAGCCGTCACCAGTCAGCCAGATTGTTTGGAGAACTCTTCCAATTAACTGTGCTACTTTATGAAGGGAGAGTTTAGATAGCCAAGAGAAACTGTGCTTATAGGAGATATATGTGTGTGTGTATTTATAGCACCCCTCCATGTACATATTTGCTTCCTATGTTGGAGGGGAGGAAAAAGGGCACTCTTAGTCCTAAAGATACATTGGAGAGCAGGGGGTAGAGAGAAGGGCTTAGTCCTTCTCTCCTTTGCGCCATGATAGAAAAGTCGAACAGCTTTTATAAATGTTTCTTCTTTGTGTTTGACCCCGCGGATCCCACTTGTGAGTGTATTTAAGAGGCATATGCCTCCTGTGTGCTGTGCCCACCAGGCTTGCTCCCCACTCCCAAGGATGGCAGACCGTGCGTGCCGTCTGCCACCTCATTAGAGCTTTATTTCTGCGTGTGTTTATTTCTATGTGCATATTTTAAGATGGTTCATGGTGGTGGAGAAAGGAGGAGAAAAAAAGGGCTCGTCACATTTTCTTTTTTAAAACAACGAAATTGAAAATCCATGGCTTTGTACAGACTAAGGATGCACTGGCTGTGGTCAGCATCTCTCTCCAGGACCATATCAGGCTTCATCCAAGGTCTCGGTCTGATGCTTTGTGCTTATCAGAAGTCTGAATGACACTTCATATCAAAGTGACACTTCATTTTCAGAACTAAGTTGATTTGGAAGATATTACCCATCTTCAGATTGGTTTTGGGGTTTTTTTCCCTCCTGGCGGGGGGCGGGGGAAATAAAAAAAGGAAGGGGGGGAGAAGGGAAAAAGAAGGCTTTTTCCTTTAAAGTAAACCCATTCCTAGGCTTTGCTTTTTACTCAGATCTCGGCGCCTTGCTCGGGCAAAGCGAGAGGTCCAGTCGGCGTTTGCCCGCGCTGTTGATTGTCAGGATCATGTGGTTTGCTCCGTGGGTGCTGTGAGAGCCGTGTTTATCCAGGGCCATGTGGAGGTGGGCGGGTGCCTACACAGGGACAGGGGGACAGGAGAAGCCGGGCTCGCACAACAGCCACACTGTGAATAGCCCACATTGACTGAACTGTCTAACCGGACTAATTTGCTGTGCCTGTGGGCTCGATAAAAGAAGCAGCTGCTGGTAAGGGCTTGCTCAGATGCATGTTGATGAGACTGTGGACTGCCAGAAGGATCCAAGCAGATTTTTCTTCCTTGCTGCATTTCTTCTGGAATCCCTACCTCCGGCTCCCGTGAAGTTACATTGATCAGGTAAACTATTTTAGTTCTTCCCTGCCTTTCGTGCTTGCCAGCCGGCGTTCCTGCCCGCCGGATGGATAGCTGGATGGACGGGCTCTGCTGCAGGGGTGGCAGGAACAGCTCCCTTTAGAGCAGACACACATTTTCACTGCTCCCTGCAAGCTGGCAGTCGTGAGGCTTTGAAAATTGTGCAGCCATGTTACACAGCCACAATTATTTCCCTTCCTCCCCCTCTCCTCCCCATTTAATTTTGCCGTGATCTAAATAAGGCTAAGTCTGGTATTTCTCGTTTGCATCTGTCGATGCACCAGCCAGCCATGTTTTTCATGTGATTATGTACACTGTGCGGGTCTTGCTGGGAATGCAAAGATGTTCGCTGTCCTTTCGGTGTCAGGCCCTTTACATCTTCTGCTGGAAAAAAAAATGATCGGAAAATATCTGTAGCATGCTGCATGGATTTTTTGTGAGCGCTGGGGAAGCGGACTAAAGGGCTCATTTGGAAGCAGGGAGAAGATGAGAGCTGAAGGCTCCGCACATCCCCTCACGCACCAAATTTGATTATTTGTATTAAAATAGGTGTTACCCCATATTAGCGCCCCCCCCCCAATCCCTACCCCCTCCCACATTTGCATCTGTTTTTTATGTGTTGATTGAATAAAGCTATGGCTCGGCTGGAGAAAATGAAGGAGAAAAAAGGATGAAAAGGATGGCCTTTTGTGTTGAGATCTTTTGTGCGGCTCACCCACCCCCCTACAGCTTCCCGGGGTAGTACCAGCAGCCTTTAGTTTAACTGGCTGCTGCCTGCAAAAACAG
>VYXH01007513.1:351086-387380 GCA_013397275.1 Burhinus bistriatus
GGGGGGGAGGGGGAAGAGTGGGAGCTCGGATGTGTCTGCTTGCAGTGTGAGAGAGATGTTAAATGGGATTGAGAATCTGCAGACTGGAAAATGCTGCACAATTTAACGGAAAGGGTATTACCTGCAGGGATTAACCCTATTTACTGACAATCTCTTCTCTTTCTGCTTCTTCACTTCACACTTGCTGTGTAATAGCTGTTGAGTTTCTGCAGCCAGAGCCTGGGTGCTTTGGAGCACAGTAGTGATTTTACCCGACACGTTTAAGAAATGCCCTGTAAATGCCTTAAAACCTGAGTGTTTCACTTCTCAAAGGAAGTGTTGGAAGGTGTCGTGTTGTCCCTCCCTGCAAGACGTGTTAACCAGCAGGTTACATCTTGTGAACTCCTGCGAGTGAGTTTAGAATTCGCTCACTCTGAATATTTTGCCACTTTTCCACACTTCAAGTGCTCCCACCCCAAATGTGTCTTTGCGCAATTGTTCTTGTAAGTATTGCCACTTTTGGGGTCAAGGATGGTTTGCTGTTGCAGGATTAATGGTTCCTGTGGTCTCTGTTACTGGAGGTGTTACGTATTTGAAAAAGCGTCCCCTTTTGCAAAGAAATGCCTTGATGAGAAAGTATTAATTTATCCCCACATATACATATAGATAGATATCCTGGCTAAATGGGAGGGATTTAAAGCTGGTCTTTGCATTGTAGAGTGGAGCTCCTCTGTAATATTAGACCTTGGTTTGCAGTTTTACAGACCTAGGGGGGCACAATACCTTGAGCACACTCACCGGCTGGAGACCGGAGCACGTAGTACAACGGTGCTTGTATTGCTCTGCTTTCTCTGGATCTTAAGCCCTTCATCTATGCAAACTCATACCTGAATATACAAATTTGGCTTCACAGCATCTTACAGGCTGATTGCTGTTGTCCCTCACAGTCAGAATTGAGCATGTTGCAAATAGCAAGGTGCCCATGGACTGTTTGAGTTGATAGATGTGGCTAAGACCTGATTTTCCCTGTCTCACTGTAAAGACTGTAATAAGGCTTGCAACTGGGTATCTTTGGACACATCCATTCCTGTGCAAAGATGGGGTCGTCATCAAGTAAATGTTTTCCAAAGTTTCACAGAGCGGAGTGGGTCCAGACCTTTCCTGGAGGGGTCTGAATCCTAACCCAGCAGCCTGGGCTTTGTTGTTCTCCCAGAACGTTGCTGCCTGATTAATCCCTTTTCTTGTGGGATACGGGCTGAGCAGAGATTGGCTATTGTTGATGTGAATTATGGAGTGGATGAGCGTATCATCTGTTGCTTTTAGCTGTATAAGCTATGAAATACTCATACAGGCAGTTCAAATAAGCTGAAAGAAGATAAATATGAAGGAATGAAAACATTAAAAACTGTGGAACTTCAAGTTGCATATGGACTGTCTCACCAGAGGGGGATGCTTTGTGGGGATTCAGATGCCTTTAGTAGGATCAGCACATGAAGCATATGTCTGACTCAGTTGTCAGTAGGGTCGGGAAAATTTAACTAACAATTTAGTAAACGGCAGCAGCAACAAATCTATGGGATAGAAAGTCCCTTTTAAATTACTTATTTCTGGGTAAATTTCCAACTTTGATTTTTATCTGCTTTTTTTTACCTTTCTTTTCCTTTAGGATGGAAGCAGGTGAGCCGAGGATATTGCCAACCAGAAGTGCAAAATATAAAATTTTTAAAAATTAAAAAAGACCTCTTTTTCCCCTATCATCTGCCTTGCAGGCATAATTAGAACTAGGGACCAGATTTCAGACAGAGGAGTGATTTTCAACTTGACAGTGTCCCTTTTAAGCCCTCATTGGTTTGCTCGCCAGCGACTGGTGTCTGGGTAGACACATGATTGGAAAAACGCAGTTTGCAATATGAGGTGCTGTTTTTCAGCTGTCCTTTCACAATGTATTTAAAATAATGGTCTTCATGTGTTTCTGAGGTTTTGTAGGATGGTGAGGTTATCCTACCATTTTCTTAGATTTCGTTGTAAAAAGGAAAGAAAAAGCTTTTCAAAATATTGCATAGTAATAAGTAAATAAAAAACAAATAAACCCTCTATGCTACTGCCTAAAAAGAGTTTCACCCATGATGATGATCTGCTGTATAGGTTGTCACTCTGCTTAAATTCCACAGCAGAACTGTGACACCATCTGTTCCCTTTCACTGTGTGCAAAAAATGGTTTCCTTTCATTAGCATTAAGCTGCATAAAGAGACTGGAGATCTAGAAATATCCCAGTCTTTCAGTGACACATACCTTCTTAAGACAGAGTTCCCTACAAGCATCACTCGTATTCCTAAGAGAGAATGGGAGTTTTTGAGTAATATGCTATTAAAGGTCTTTGAATAGCAGGGAAAAAAAAAAGCACCCCATCCATACATTGCAATGAAACCAGAAAGCTTTCTGAGATGTGTTAGGATGTTGTTGATTCAGAACAGCCGTCTTTACTACTGCATTCCCTGAAGGCAGTAGGTCTGCTGTACGCCAGTGTTGGTATGGTATCTGGGCTGCTTTGGTGCCTCTGGGGTGGAGCGATTGCCTGGACATGGGACAGACCCCACTCTGCCCCTCCTCAGTGACTGTCAAATTTTAAATTAACTGCCCTTTTCTCACTTAAAGGTTAGATCAGGGACCTCTGCAAAGTTCTAGGACGGACCTCAGTTGTAGAGTTTGGCTGAAAGTTACGCATTTTGCTTTCATTGTCTCCTTTCATTGATCATGCTGTGTTTTAATGTCATTTTAATGCTGGCGCGCTGAACTGTTGGTGGTGACAGAGATGTGTATTCAGCAGTGCCCTGTTGCAGGCTTGTCTTCCGACCGCTCTGTTAGGATAACTTGGTAAATAAATGCAAGGCAGGAGAAACCAGCATCATTCTTCTCTGAAATGCTATCTATATGTAAATCTGTAGTGCCATTTTTTTCCCTTTAAAAGTTGAAAAGCACTTTCAGTTCCTGTTTAACGGTTGCTCCCTCTGAATTACAGGAAGCAATGAGAGAGGTCAGCCAATGCTGTCCTGCGGGAATGAAATCTCTTTTTGTTGTTGTTCCACGAAGCTGTTGCAAATAACATCGGAGATGCAGCGAACGTAGAGCAAAACAAGCCACCAGAATTACACCGCATACCCAGCGGATCGCAATCATAAAATATTAATCAGCCACTGCAGATCTGAGTTATCATCTCCTCATATAAAACAAGGCACATAGCCCCACTCCGCCCCTTCCTCCCAAAGGCCCCAGAATTAAAATAGTTGTTAGCTGTGATTAATAAAGACACCTGACTGAGCCCTTGTTGACAGGAATAGTCTCTCAGCATTTTGGATTAGGTTTAATGATCAAACTTTGGAGCTTGGTAAGCACAAGCCTACACTGAGTGCTGGAGGGAGTACAACATACTCGGTTTAAGCTTATGCCAACTGGTGAAATTCAGTTCCCTTGGATGTGACTGTGTTGCGCCATGACAAGTGGTTTTGCCCAGTTATCTTTTAGCAATTCCTTTTTCCTTTAAACCCCATTACTACTTCTCATTTCTCTTTTTCAGCAGTGAAAAGAGCAGTATTGCTCAGGTGCATTTTGAAACTTCAGTTCTGGTGACATCATCTCCCATTTCAAACCAATTTAATACCACCACAGCTCTTTCTCTACAGGCTGACAGGCTGGGGTGAATGAATTGTCAAGATGTAAGAACTTTGCTTGCCATGCAGTCCCAGGAAAAGACTTCTTTTAGAAGATACGCTCTTTCTCAGGTTTGGTGTTGTCAGGACAGCTGGTAATTTCTCACCCATCTAGCGAGGGCCTGCTAGTTCCTGGTCGAAAGAGCAGTGTGCCCCGAACATGCAGTATGATTCGACTGGTTAGTTTATTCCATATAGAGATACTCAGGTCTGTGGGATGCTGCTGTGCATGGCCTGTGTGCTTGCAGCTAGAGCTGGCCTGAGCTTTTCTCCACCAGAGACCTCTCCACCCAAGCAGCAATTTTCATAAAACGTGTTGGAGCTGAATGAGTTGGAAGTTTTCTCCTGGTGCAAAATAAAAGGTCTGATTTTAGACTACAGCAATGTCATGATAATGGTGAAAGAGAAAGCAGGTATCTGTAACTGGCCGCACTGTGAAAGTCCCAGGAGCAACAGGAATCCTTTGCAAAGCAGTCTTGATCTGGGGAAACGCTCCTCTGAATTCTTGCCTAAATCACATTGCGTCAAGTCACAGTTCTTAAGATGACCTACAAAAATAAGACCTCTAATTTGTGACAACAATTTGTGATCCAGTGTATAAGGAATTGATCTGAGTTACAGAAAGAGGAAGCAAGACTTGTTGGGATTTGAGATGCTGGGCTGCAGTGTTGGCTCATTGCGACGCAAAGTTATGCCTGTCCTGCGTCACCCTGTCCTGGTGCATGACGAATCAGGAGGGCAGTCGAGCTTTGTGGCCAAGTGTGTGTGCAAGCTGCATCCCACCACTTTGGTGATGGGTGGATACCCAGGATCCAGTGGTGTACCAACCAGTGGGGAAAAAATGGTGTGTAGTAGAAGGAGACTGGAGAAGGAGTAAAGCCATGATGCTGAAACATCCCGAATGTCCCCTAGATTGTGCAGTGAGAGGAATCAGATCTACCCCTTCCCCGCAGCTAGTGTGTGTATTGTTGTGTCTTGCAGATGTATTGAAAATCTGTGTTAGAGCTGTGAGCAATTAACACATTTCCCGAGGACACATGGAGAGAAACTGAACTTGCATGTGATCCAGTGCAGTTCTGCCTTAATAGAGCTTGGCTATGCCTATGATTTAAAATTGTTTTACTGACACAGAACCATATTTAAACTCTGGTGGTGGTGTTCTGGTGGTGTGGAGAGAGTTCATGATGCCAGTGCAGCCTGCTTACCCTCCTGTACTCGAGTAAGTTGCTGGGATGCTGTGAAGCTTTCCATTGAAATGGATTCAGACTTTGATTCAAGTTCAGACTGGCAGTTTTCACCTTGAAAAATCTGCTTTACCTTCTCTTCAAGGAGATGCCTTCAGGGGAAAAAAAGAAGTAATGAGTAGAACTGAATGGGAAACAGTTTTCTTTCCTACAATCCGGAGCAAGAACGTTTTTATAAGTTCAAGACCCATTGCATTTTTTGTTGAAGAAAGATAAGACGCAAATGAAAAATAACCCTCATTGTAGCCAAAACACATGCTGGGGAGAGCATGGGAGAACTGCCCTTTAATAAACCGGTTTGGTGCTCTTGCCGTGCTCCTGGAGCATGGAAAGCACATCCAGTTCCTGCACGGCTCAGTGAAGACCGGGTGCGTACAGAAAGGAAAAGGACTGGGTTAACTTCTGCGTGAGGAGGGAAACAGCAGGCAAGGCGGACTCTTGGAGAGGAGGAGAGGGTGGAGATGAAAAGCAATAGAGCAATGGTTAAGATTAGGGGAACGTTTTTCAGCTAGCGTGGCACAGTCCAGGAATAAAGACAGGCTTTTTGGAGGAAGGCTCCCAGCCTTAAGCTTCAGAGATTTAAGATTGATTTGAGATTAAAATTGTGCGATCTGAACTTATCAATGACTTTTCTCTGTAATTAGAGCTCCTGATGCTCTCTTGGATGCTGTGCGTACACCAAGACCTCATTCAAAACACAGATTTTAGTACTGTGCTGGATCGGGGCCACCATGATAAATACAAATGTTAATGATTTTTCCAGGCTCATACTTAAAATTCAGTGGTTGAAGTTTGCAAACTGATTGTGCAGATTGCCAAATTAGGTCCAATTACTTAAATTTAGATGAGCTTTGCATAAAACATACAAATGTGTTCAATGCAGTATTCTGCTTAGGTCTGTGATTTCATTTCACCAGGCTTATATTTGCATGAGTTCATTAAAATTGGTTTCATTTCTTTTTTTTTCCCTAGCATCTCTGTGAAAAAGTGGTATTTAAGATGGGGAAAAATAGTAAAGAACAGGCTTGTAATTATAAAACGAAACTAAATGAAGTCATGCAGCACCGCTGTGGTCCATGCTGTCAAAGAGGGAACTTGAGAGCTCATTACTGAGCCCGAAGTTCAAACTGACCACTCTCTGTCAAAGGTTTCTAGTGTATCGGTCAATTAAATGAGACCTTCTAATGTATGCTTGTGCAGTCTCTGTGGTCCAGTTGTTGATTGGTGGGGGAGAAAAACATTTCCGCTTCATCAGGACTGCTCTTGGTTTGTATTCTAGTTAGTATTTATTTTTCTTATTAAAAATAATAACTTGGACAAGGAAGCACTGCTTCTCTTCTGTTTGTTAATCCTTTGAAAAAAAGGCAAGATGTCTCTCAGCCTGAACAAATGAGAAAATCTCCAGACAGACTAAAGGCTTTAATGAGGTTGTTACCTCTCTCTAAAGCCACCTGACCCTTTCAAAAAGGTGACGGTCTTGCATCTCCTGGAGCATGGAGACATGCCTTCTGTCTTTATTAATGACTTTATTTATTGCTGTGTAAGGTATCCAAGTGCCAAAATAATATTTATGTTTATTTAGAAGTACCACTTAGTGCTCCAGTAAGTTACGGTTTGTTATTTGGAAATGAATTTGTCTAGTTCATGGTCCAGATGTGAAAAAACACACTTACTTTGCATGCAAAATCACTTCTTAAAAATGAACTGTAATATAGCTATACAGACATGCTATATGTGTATCTGTATTGGCATAAGAATGAATTATCTGTGCTGTGAGCCAATACACTTTTAAATAGCAGTTTAAACAATAATCTCCAACAGTCTCAAAGAAGCCCTAATGTTTTAATAAATCGGTAATGAGCTGCTTAAAAACGTATTATGTTATCTCAACAGCAACTTTGTAATCAAGATTGCAAACCGATTTTCTATTGCAAGCAGGTTCTGACCTTCTGCTCTTTCCCAGCCTCCTCCAAAGCGTGGTTTTCAACTTGAAATTCCTTGTGCATGGTGGGGAGGGATTATTCCACCTCTCGCAGTCCCCCATCGTCCGAGGGTGATTGCACAAGGTGTTTGCTTTCATTCTCCCCTTTTGTCAAGATCTAGCGATTTTGCTTTTGAAAAAGAGTTTTGTAGCTCTCGGACAAAGTGGAGTATGTCAGTAATGGTTTTGTATAAGAAAAAAATATTAGTGTTTCGTTGCCTGCCATGACAGTTACTCAGGTATTTTTAGAATTCTAGAGTTGTTCACAGGCAGTAAAAATTTGTGAGACAGTCCTCTCTGACCTCAGTAAACCGTGTAAACCTTAGTTACTGCTCGGGTGTGGTAGCTTAAATACCTTTCTGTAGTCCCTTGGCGTGTGAAAAATAGCCATGAAAATAGAAACCGTTCTCTGGAGAGTCCAGAGTGTCCTATTTCCCCACTACTTCCCAGTGCAGCACTCTTAAAAAATCTTTATGTGCTGGATCTGCCTTTGTTAGCGCAGCCCCTTGCTGCGTAGGTGCTTGTGGGCCATGCACTTCTCTTGATTGGAAACGGGAACAGTAGCTCCATTATTTCTGGAATTATTCCTGGTGAATGCTAACATTTCAGCCGCTTCCTCTGAGTGCCGCGGTGGTGTCAGCGTGAGTTTTAGCATGTGAAGATGTGAGTTTGTGCGGAATGCTGTTATATTTTGTTTCCACGTTGTCACAACCGAAACAGGCAAGGCAGTCTGGGCAGAAATGTCTAGCGCGATTGATTTTCAGTTATTTTCTCCATGAAAGCTCTTGCTTATTCATTTCATTTGGTTCTCTGCTGTATTTCAGAATAGAAGCTGCAGAAAATGCAGCCCTCCGAGTGATAATTGTGTTAGTTTCGAGGCTAACCTCAGTGGCTGAGCTGTGAAACAGAGGGTTGTAAGTAAAGGCTGCAGTTATCCTTGGACTGTAGTCTTTTGTGAGCGTTTCAGCATTTTCAGTTAGTCTGTCACTTCTAGCAAGGCACCGATTGTGTCAGTCTGACTTGCCTCATCTAAAAAATGATATTGCTAGTTTTTACCTACCTCCCAGAAATGCGGTGAGACTTCCCGGGACAAGCGGCGTGCGTTGCCTGCCAGCAGCCCCGTGCCGCGGGACAGCCCGGCTCCCTTCCCGCTTCCTGACCCTGCAGAGTCCCGCTTCCCGACCCTGCAGAGTCCCGCTTCCCCAGCGCTCAGCAGCGACGATGCATTTGCGCTCAGCAGGAGCCCAGGTATTTGACGTCTCTGAAAAATGAGGCTTGTATCAAATAGCCTGTTCAAGCACTTTACAAAAATGAACTCTTTAGTCTTTGCCATATAAAACAAGACAGCAAACTGAGGCAGAGGAGGGAAAGCCAAGCAGACAGGCAGCTGCAATACTCTGGAGCCTTCATGTACCTGGGTTGAGCTTGTTCTGCCAGGGTGATGCCCTGCTAAAGAAGCAGGGAAGGCAGCAAAGATAAGCATGCCTCTGGCTGCCAGCAGAAGCCAAAGAAAACGGTCACTAGAAAGAACATTTCACCTGGACTCTTCTAATCAGACGTGCTCTGAGGCTTCCCTTTGCCTTTGGAGGTCAGAAGGGGCTGCCATCTGCAGCTGCTCTGGCCAAAATTAATGTGACGGTGGGCAACGTGACTTGCAAAGCATGTTTTGTGGTGCATGGAGGTATGGGGGTAGTTATGGTCCAGACAGGGTGACATCTTCTGGGTGTTGTCATCTCACAGGGAACAATAGGAAGTCTCAGCCGCGGGGACTGATTTGCTGTGTGTGTCACCCTGACTTGTATCATGGTGTTTTGTGCTATTCCTCCAAGAGAAGAGTGGATTTGAACTGGTGTGAATCTCTTAACTCGGGAATCTTTCTCTTGTGACTTCCACCTTGAGATTTACTAAGCGTTACCTACATTTGTATTGTCAGGACTTGAAATATTTCTTGATCTTCCTATTTAAGTGAGGTCCATCAGGGTTATCCATATTTGCTCCAAAGTTTAAGCAAAAGTAATGCTACCACTCTGCATTTCCAGAGACGGGCCATTAGCGTTGTGTCCTTGGCCATGGTAGAGACTGGCCTAATTCAATCCAACTTAGAAGATAAAATACTGTGAATGCTCATAGGTTTGTTGAGAAATGAGTTAAATGTTTACATAAAACCTCAATCTGTGAAGCTCTTAGAGTGTGGCTTAATGGGCAGAAATGGGAATTGAGGTATATAAGTGGCGGTTGCTCTGACCTTCTTTTGTAACCTTGGGAAACTGTTCCTTTTCTGTAAAATAGGACTAACAATACATCCCTGCTTTCGTAAAGTGCCTTTAAGTGTCCTGATGAAGCGCTATATACAACCAGCCAAGGATAAGAGCCTTTATCTGCCACGTCAGTTATTCCTATGCTAAGGCTGGCTGCTGGAGGAATAAATAGAACCTGTTCCTCTGTATTAGGTGACTGCCTGAGGTCACGTCTGTTCTATATTTAAGCATGCAGTTATATGTTTTAAGACATATTTCTTGACAAGTTTTGTTATTAAGCACATGTGCCTTTCACAGTGTCATCGGGACCATAAAGTTTAAATGCTGGATGCAGAAAGGGGAGAACAAGAAAACCTTTTAACCTGTACGTTAGTAGAAATCCGTTTCAGATGATCCCTGTGGAAATGTTACTGATAGTTTTGTTTCTGAAGGCAGACAGTAACTAGTCATGATTTTCTCCAGAAAGGAAATAATATGAACTGTGCAAAGCCTAATGAAGGGGAATTGGCTGATTTATTGTGAAAATTTATAGCTTTCTGATGTAGCCTGGTTTTTATGTTAATCTTGTTGTGTGGACTGTGTGTTGGGAATAATTGAGAAACATGGAGGTCAGAATAGTTTTTGTAGTCCATAAATTATTATCTAGTGACTGTAGGTTATAACCTTGATCAACAACAGCACCAGTTTCTTCTAAAACTTTTCCAGAGTTTTAGCTGCTTTAATATATCAAGTTATAATAGGGTTGTGTCCTATACAAGATCACTTCAAGGAGGGATTCCTTTAAACGTCAAGGAGAAAGGACAGGAGGAAGGCAAAAATGAAAGAAAATCCAGCCTATATTTAGTGGAAATTCTCTCACTTGAATTCTGAGCATAGATTTCTTCAGTTATAACAAAGATATAGTGGCAACACCACTGCTGTATTTGCTGCTATTGCAGAAACTGGAATGCCAGATAAGACCTTCCATGCTGGGAATGATCAAAAGTCCCCCCAGGTTTTTGGCTCGTCCTTTGGTCTTAAAATGCCTTTTGAAGAGAACATATGTGGAAGAAGTAAGAGCAGAGGACAAGGTGCCAAGGTTTTGGCCGTGGTGCCCGACTGTCACTGAATTTCAGGAGCAGCTGGGTGCAGTGGGAGGTGAGCACCTTTGGGCATCCTTTGAGATGGCTTCCAAAACCCGGCTCTGCAACTGGCTTTGCTGCAGGTTTGTCATAAAATCCTTTTATTTTCCTCCTGGTCTTCATGAGCAGTGAATTATGCATGATCCATAGGTTATCTCTCCATACTGACTCCAGATTAGAAAGGAGCAGCCATGTTACTCCTAAATAGCTATTTTATTGGGGGTTCTGCTGCAGTCTTTTCGGGGGGAGCAGTGCAGCATGTACCAAGCCGATGTCTCCAAGATCTCTTTCTTTATTAACAGGAATTTACACATAAAAAAGGGACTTTAAAGGTGTATTATCTAAATTAATCCTAGGCTTCAGAGGAAGAGTGGCCTGTGTTAAATATGCTTTTGTAGAGTAAAAGATGTGTTTGTGTGTGAATTGGATAGCAAGTATGTGGTTGTGATAACTGAGATACATTTATCATATATATTGGAACTCACCATCTCAGCTGGACTTTGAACTTGTGACATCTGCTTAAAAAGAAGAAAAATCTGTCTCTGGCAAAAGCAAATTCTTCTTTCCTGCTCTCTACCCACAAATTAATCTTTTACATGACATATTTTTAGTGCCATGCAGATAGGTGGGAAATCCTCCTTCTTCCTTACAAAATTCAGCGTGCCAGGGCTGAGGGCAGGATGGAGTGAATTTGCCCTGCACCAAGCACAGCTTTTCTAGATGCAAAGATGCTGGGTGTTTAAAAAGGTTTCCTAGAGAGCTTGAGAAACAAGAGCTGTATGTTACTGAAGCATGGAAATTTTTACCTACCCTATGAGAAGCCCACCTCTGGACTTGAGAAAGAACTATGCAATCAGACTTGAAAGCTGTCACACTTAAAAGCTCTCTTTTTTTTTTTAGTGTTTTATTATTTCCTGCTGAGTTTCTATATCAAAGCAAAAATATGTTCCAGTACAGTGCATGTATTAAACCAGAGTCTTTGTAATTTTTCTGTGCACCACTGTAGAGAAGGAAAATTTGCAGAGGGCTTCGGAGACCACTGCTAGGAATGATCACTGTGTCTCCAGACGGACTTTAGTGAATAAGGATTTATTTGTGTTTGTTGCAGCTGATAAGTCCCATTCATGTTGGTTTTAGTATGGCTTAAACTTAAAGCTGAAGAAGACAGCTTGTGTGTACTGGGCAGCAGATTTATTCTTGGTATAGTGTGGAGCAGCCTGGGAAGGGAACCCCAGTCATGGCCCAGAACTGTGCTGGGTGCTGTAGACACACGGCACAGTATCAATATGCAAGGTTACCATCAACATATGATGCAAACTGGTGTAGAAAGGAAGGGACTCGGTGAAAGAACTTGCTGGACAGTAGTCGGTGGTCCTGGCACCCTGACAAGTCAGCCACTGTCAGGAGGATCTTTTGATTTTACAGCGTTGTAGAGACAGAAGGTTTGGAAAGGAACGTGTAGTACTGATGGCTTCTCACCACAAATGCCCATCAGCGTTACTGTAAGCAGAAGAGAATAGTGTGTAGGAGGATGGAGAAAACATTGCTGAAAGCAGAATGATGGGGCAAGTTGTCAGTGATATTCCCCAACATGAAATAGCAATATATGAGAGAAAAGTATTGACTTAGTAAGGTCTCATATTAACTAGTGTTTAATGGTCCCTCTGTTTTGGAAAGAGGAGTTAACAGATTCCACTTTGGTTTTCTCACCATCGCTTGGACTCCCAGTAAGCTGGCCACAAGTGTCTATAATCTCAGGAGCAGCAGAAGCAAAGGTGGAAAGAGATTTTGTGCCATCGCTCTGCTTTTTCATTCTTTCTGCTTGAGGGCGATTAGGATTTTCTCCACCTTTCACCCTTGGCACTCTCCCATGTTGTTTTTAATTGCAAAGCAATGTGGTGCTTTTTCCTCAGCCGGAAGAGCTGGCACATAGTTCTTTTGTGGAAGTGAGGCAATAAACTGCTGTATTAATCACTTCGCACAAGGTAATAGAAAAAAATAGCAGGACTGTTGCTTTTACCTTTCGGGTTTCTACTAAATAGTCCAACTTCCCAAAAATCTTAGAAGTGGGATCCTGAAACTGGATTTCAGTCCATGTCTTTCCTATCATCTTCTGTTTGACCTTGCACCATTTGAGATAGCAAAAGTAAATCTTATTTGCCATGTAATTCCTAAAACGTGATCTTATTTAGAAGCAGAGTTTTAGACAAACTTTGTGTCTCCTGTACCTGGTAAAATCTCATTTAGGCATGGGGAAAAGAACAGTCACTTTGCTACACTTGCATCCTGAGCCATATGGCTTCTCATGACATTTTGCTAGGTGTAAGCTACCTTTCTTCTCCAGCAAGATTAAAAGGAAAATTGAGCTAGGATTGCCTATTTGGGATGGTTAGAGATGGGATGTAAGAAGCCCTTCAAAATGTCTTTTCTCAACGTTGCTTATTTTACTAGCAGTATAAAGCGTTGCATGCACACCACAGTAGATAAAGGGAGTTTGGAAATCAGAGACCCAATCCAGTTTTTCACAGTCGTGTTTTTTTCTTTTGAGATTGACACTACTTTACTTTCCCTGAACACGCTTGTAAACACCAGTCTGGGAAAGCACTGCAGGAACAAAGATTTTAGAGGCACCGTGTAAAGGTTGTAAGCTGGTGAGTTCCCCAGTGTGCTGGAGGAAGTTGCGCTCTTTCTTCTTTTTCTGCTGGGGAATGGGAGATCCATGTAAAATCTTTGTCAAGAAGATGTTACAGTTAGGAGCAGTCAGTCAGATGAACTGCAGAAAGTGAGCATTTGAATGCATTTAGCCCAGGGCAAAGGTAAGGTGAAATGAGTTTTCCTCATTTATTTCACCATACTTTATTTGTAGTTGGTCTAAGGAGGACTGTGCAGTGAGGTGCTGCAGCACACCTGAGCTATGTCAGTGCGAAATGGTGTTAGCTGGATCTGATCACTTAAAAATCTCAGAAAAGAATACATTTTGTTGTTTCCTGTAATTTTTGAAAGCAACAAAGGTTGCTTGCAATGTAAATGCTTGCTGGAATTTAAATACACCTAAGACAGAACAAATGCTAGAACAGAGCAATTTGTCAGGTTAACAGTCTTTGCGATGGTGGCAGTATTTCTGTACAGGGTTCTCTTGCAAGCTAGGCACAAAGCAAGAGTGCTTGAAAAGCAGAAAATGGCAACATTTACAGTAGAGAAGGCTCTAACTTTCCCTGCTGGGACAAGGTGCCCATCAACTAACCAGCTGTTCTGCTCTGCAAAGGACACTGCCAAGGTTGTTAGTGTCTACAAATTGAGTATCTTGCTGATGGTCTTTTGTGAAGTATTTAATTTCTAGGTGGAGGAAGGAGGAGTGAATAAATTACTTTATCTTTTGCCAGATCTCTGCTTTGTGGACTGCAGCCATTGTACTCCCAGTTTGGGATTGGTTTCCGTCTTTTTTAATTACAAAATTAGAATACTATAATGATTAAACTTTACTCCGGAGCAATAGCAATCTTGATTGTTTAACCAAAAAAAAAAAAAAAGCCCAAACCCTTAAGTTATAATGTGGGTCATATACACACTAAGTATATTACAATATGTTAAAAAACAAGGTCACTTTACTATTTCAATATTTCAAGGTGGTTCTGCAGCATTTCTGCAGTCTGGTTGTGCTACCACAATTTCCCAACTGGGCCAATACTGCTACCATGAGGGAGAGAAAATACCAAAGCTGCATGGAAAACTGTTAAATTCCTCAAGGACTGGCTGACAGAGTAGAATGGGCTTTGGGAAGATTTGCTTATACGAGGAGCCTGCACAATACTTATCTCAATGAATTGGGCAGCCAGAACTGTAACAGGATCAAGAAGTGATCCTGAGCCGATTCTCAAATGCTTTGGGTGTTTTTTCACTGTCAAATTTGACTTTTTTTAAGTATGAAAGAGTAATTTCCGTTTTCATGAATATCACTCTAAATGTATGAGCTGCGAGCATAGAGTTGTCTTGTTGAAATCAGGGTACATGAATTGTATATGCTTACATGATTTTCCTTTAAAAGACAATGGTGGATAGATTCAAAATTCAGAATTCATAAGAGGTTTCTTAATAAACACAGATGCAACCCAGAGGAGAGCTTTTTCCCATTCCAAATTACATCCTTAGGATTTTTTAAAATCAAACTTGACCTACATTAGCAGTCCCATCTAAAATAGCACACCTTGCAGGTGATTTCCATGTGATTTTATTTTCCAGCAGATTAACTGTGCTGATGGCAGAATTTCTTCTTTAATAACGCAACAAAAATGTAAGCAGGCAATGTAACGCAGCTGCCAAACCACAGCCAGAGGTTCATGGTCGATTCAGTTGATGGAAGAAACCCTGATATTAGAAGACACAGCAGAAGGTGTTGCTTCTGTCTCAGGTAGAGAACTAACCTGTAGTATATAATGAAAATGCGACTGGGGAGAACCCACCCCATGGCGAGTAGCCGGCATGTCTGGAGCACTGATGAGGGAGATCCTGGGGAACGTACCACTGAACCTGGAAAAAACTATCCAGTTTTGAAGGAGTGTGCAACGACACAGGAGATGGGAAAAGGAGAGGCGAGTGGATGGACAATCCCAGTGCTAGGATGAAGAAGCTGAGGCTGTGTCAGGTGAAGTGCAGAGGGTCTTATAGTGATAACAGCAGCAAGGAGGGGTCAATACCAGAATTTAGTGCCACTGAGGAAGCTGGGCTGGTGACACTGGGTTGATGATGCTGGGTTGGTTATGCTCCTGAGGCAGGATTCATCTAACCTGACTGCAGATGTCTACATCTGAGCTAAGGATCTAGAAGCCCTTTAAGGCCAATGAAGAGAAATTGATGGTCGTGGAGCGCAGGTCAGCTCATCATAGGTGGTTGTTGGCCTGAGTGGTGTTCTGGATGAGTGTGTTTGTGTGTTGCCATTGAGAGCAAAGGTAGTCTGAAGCACTAGCTCAGTTTGAGATGTCTACCTTGTCAGCCTCGAAAGCTAGGTGAGATAGATGCTACCTCCAGGACATGACCCAAGCCCCACTGCAGCTAATGACAGGTTTTTTTGGTGGACATTAAGGGACAACAAAGTTCACCCTTAACAGCAGCAGTGCAGAAGAGATCTAAATGGCAGAACAGCAGTAGGAGAGGTTTCCAGTAGATAAGGCTGAGCTGCTCTTTGCACGACTGACTGCTCTGAAAATACAGTCCGTTTGGTTAGGTGCACACTGAGTGCTAATAAGATGGCTTTTGTTGCATTATTTCTTGAGGTGGTGTCAAAGGCTACAGAAGATCTTATTAGTAGCTGCAGGAGGACTATGATATATTCTGATTTTGTTTTCTCTTCTCTCAAAGGAAAAAGGGTAATTTAGTACTTTTCTCATGGGAACCAAGTGCTGAAATAAACTCCACGGTCATGAAATCCAGTGACCCTGTTCCCTCAGGCAAACACATAATATCATCCCTTTCATAAACTGATCAAATATTTGATCTCACAGAAACCGAGCAAACTACAGGTTATGCTGACAAAAATAAAACAAGTTTTTGTAGGGGAGAAAGAAGTATTGCTCTATGCCTTTCCCTGGCGCATTTGTTTGTTGTTGTACGCACTGTGGTGTCAGTACTCAGGGCTTTACTGAAGCTGTAAATATAGGTTTTAAGGGAAGATTTGGATTTATTTAGTATTTGAACATCTTTGTGCTGTCCATGGTAATTCTCACCTGTCTCCTCCTGGCTTTGAAACGGCAGTCGTGTTTATAAATGGCTTTAAGATAATTGATGAAAGAGATGATTTGCATGAAGAACAAAGTAGTGCTGAAACTTTGGATGAGACCTATCCACACCTTTGTGGTGCTTGGGGAAATATAACATGAACGGGGGAAAAAGTGTTTTGTTGTGTTTTTTTCTTCTCCACTTCCACAAGCCTTTGTTCCGCTCGTGGAGGATGCCTGTAAAGCTCAACTGCTGCGTTCCCAAGGAGACATTTGGAAAGTAACCACTTGGTCAAAAGTATAAACAAACTGTATCAGATTAAATAAGTGAAATAAGATCCCAGAATTTATATTCCACATCATAAGAAATCACCTTTCCTTATTACCCTGGAGAGGTGGCTAGCTGGGTTCAGGGTATGTCCTTGCAAGAAGGCTCGAATGCAAATCCCTGGCAACTCCCCCAGAGCGTCAGTGGCTTGTGGTACTACAAGCTGGAAGGTTAAAAATAGACCCAAAAATGAAGTGTTTGCTTGAGAAATAGGTGTAGATTTATTGAAGGTTTAGGGCTGATCACATAGCTTTCTGTGTGTTTTCTTTTTTTCTTTTTAACTGTAAAAGAACCGAGCAGTTGCTCACAATGTAAGGAAGAGAACTCTGAAAATACCCACAAGGAAATTAGTCAAGTCCTCTATTGATTTATTTCTTTCAGTTTAGTTACTGTAAATAAGCTTTGTAGAGAATTGTATACCTCTTCCAAAAACCAAACTGGAAGAAAAGCTCTGGGACTGAGAAGCCACCAAACTTTCCCAAGACTGGTGTTTGAAGGAGGACTGGGACCGAGAGCTGATGCTGATGTGTTGTGAAGCGCTGCTGCGTGTTTCGGAGAGGCAAGGATGCTTCTCCGGCGGTACGGAGCACCGACACGCTGCAGATGCTGCGAGGGGCGGAGGCAGGGGTGCGGGCGGCAGCCACGCTTTACCATCTCGCCTTCGCATCCCCCACCACCTCCAAAACCCTCGCCGCCGTCAGGCTGCCACCGGCATGCCTTTTCCAGGCAGAAGCCCTTCCAGGCACCAGGTCTGCATTGCCCACTCCTCGCTTGGGAAGGTTTTTCTCGCCTCGCGCTTCCTTCTTTGCTTGACATTTCTCTTTGCGTCTGTGTGTTTGGGGTGGACGCGGGGTTGCGGCGGGGCTGCGGTCCCCCTCCCGCTGCTGTTTGGCCGTGGTGCTGGCAGTCGCGAGTCGACAGAAGCTGATGATTGATGTCAAGGCTGGGAGCAAACAGCTGCTGATTTGATTATTACTGTTTCGTCTCCTAACCTTTTGGAGCATTATGGGAATATTTATTCACCTAGTCACGCTTAATGGCATTTGGTGCAGTACTTCCCCAGGAACAATGAAGGAGTGGTACTGTACAGAGGTAGTTGAGAAATTCCCGTTCTTGTTCTTTGTGTTTATTTACAGATATGGGGAGAGAAGCAAAGAAGATCTTGCTGTATGGGGGAATGGGAAATTTGGCTATTTGGCTGGGAGCAGTTACAGACATAGATGTGCAATATGTTAATAAAGTAATTGTGCTATGTTGCTATAAAGAGGATGGCTTCATTATAAAATTCTTGTTTTAATACTGTCATTATAGCAGATGTATAGCATATGAACTAATTTGCATGCAGATAAGGAGGCTCTGACAGCTTGGTAGCATAATTACTGCATAGCATACAGCTCGCTAGTGCTGGGAGCTGAAGCTGTTACTGAAGGGGTTCTCATGGGACTAATTATGTTGGCTTTGTTAAATTTAAAATAGTGTATAGCCAGGAAAGAGACCCCTCTCCTGTGCTCCATGGTGTTGTGTACAATAAGTTACAGAAGCCTTGAACCGCTGCAGCCATTTTATGCCATGCAAATGCCTGGATCTCAGCACTTCCCAGCGTAGTGGAGCAATGGACTTTTATTTAACTGGGGAGCCTGTAGCAGCTTTCAAAAGAAAGGTTTTAAAACTCCAGTTAGGTCTTTTCGATAAGTGAACAAAACTGTAAAACTGTAGCTGCAGTAACTTTGTTTTGTTTAGTATCTGATGAAAGCAGATGCTGAATATGTGAACTTAGACTGGTGAATGGATTCTCGCTGGTGCGTTTATTGCTTTGCTTCACCATATCTGTGTCTTAGTGATTTGTCTCCACTTAATTTCAAGCATATTTCTACTTCTTCTTTTTTTTTTTTTTTCTTTGCTTTGACTGTGTCTGCAGTTTTTAAAGGTCTTATTATTGAGGTTCCTTTATGGATTTCAAAATGTTTAATTCATTACCAGGCCATTATAAACTGAAAGCATTTTATTTTCCTGGGGAAATCAAGACAGTGCCACAGGAGATTATTTTTCCCACATTACATATCCCCCCCACTACTGTCAGATTAGCTTGCAGAGAAGGGAGGAATTTGTGAATGCACAGTTGACTTTGATTACGTAAGCTGGAAATTGGCGAACAGTATGGATTTATTTCAATTCCTCTAACTTTAAAAAGAAATACATATTAAATTGGAAGTGCCTTGGGGCATCAGACAAATGGGAAGCCAACCAGAAAGTGTGTATTGCCTCCCTGACCTCTCCTGCGGTGCAGTAGGTGATGTGGGGTAGCTGGGCGGACAGAGCTACTGGGGTTGCAGGTTACACCGGGGGGAGTGGGATGGTTTTGGCGAGGAGGGTGGGAAGAAGATGGGGACCGGTCTGTACCCAGGGATGGGGACTGCTGCGGGCTGTCTGCCATCAGGAAGGGAAGAGGCTGCGCTGCTGGGGTGCGCAGGGTGCTGCGCTATCTGGCATCTTGCTGGGAATGGCCCTGTTGGGAGACGGCAGCAAAGGACCAGGTTGTCCGCTGAGCGAGGGGAATGCTCAAACAGGTACTGTGACAATCTGCTCCGTCCAGCTCCCTGGAGGTTTTATCCTTAACTTGGCAGAGCCTGGCTGTCACGCCAGGAGGGCCCTTGCTCCGCGAATCCTCACCTGCCGCTCCTCTAACCGCAGCAAGATGGGATGTGGCTCGGCATGGAGCAGCGCTCCTGGAAAGCAGGCTGTCGGCATCGAGGGACCGCTCAGCCACTGAGCTCCTCTGGCCCATTTTGTGGGGAAGGGTGTTGTGCTCCACTGTCTTAATACATTCACTCCTTCAGGGTAAATGTTGTAAAGCTCCTCTATCTGTTTCCGTAATACTCAGTGCTAGACAAATATTAACTTACCCCTTTTTCCTTTTATGCTAAATATGTATGCAGGTATTTTGTTTTGCAAAATTCAAGCTCATCCTTGTATGATCTGCTTGCACTTTGTTAATCTGGGAATATTAATAGCCTGCTGGCATTACTGCTAATTTAGAGTTTATGCTGTGGAGTGAATATAGTAACGAATTTTTGGAATGGTTTGTTAATCTTATCAACATTCATTATGCATTTATTAATAGTAATTAGAGCCAATCACAGTGTCGCATTTGGAACTTTTTGTATCAATCAAACAAGTGGTTTTTTGAGAAAATTATCATTTTATGGGAAGTTTAGTATGTAAATATTTAAAAAATGAGAGCTGGTAAGAAAAGGGGTACAGGAAAACACTGAACCGAATGAACAGTTTTCACCAAAAGTCTTCTCTCTTCCTTCCCTTCCCCTCCCTCCCCCCAGTGCAAAGTAAAAAGAGGAGGAGGGAGGGAAAGAGTCTATCCCTCATTAAACAAAAAATTACTCGTTGAAACAGTTTTATTAGGCTTTTTTCCATATAATAGCAGAGATTTCAAGGCAATTTTTGCAGGTTATTCAGGCAGTTTATTGTAGTATCACATGCACGTTGTGATTTTTTTTCTATGTGCCTTCATTTTTGGTGCTGAATTTGAGATACTTTAAAGGTTTTTGATTTTCAGGAGGTTGGGAAGGAACACAGTTCTTTTGAAAACCAGTGTTGTGTGCTCTCTTGACGGGGTGCCCACTGTCTCAGTCACATAATCAAACCTTTCCCTGCCCCCTGTGCTGCACGCTCCTCCAGGTAACTTGCAGTGTCCTTTTAGCACAAGTCCTGAATGAGTCCTTTAGGTCTCTTGCAATGACATGAGCAACAAAAGGAGTAAGAGCATCTCTCAGGATTCATGATTGGACTTTGTTGTTGTTTCCTTACCAACTCTGCTCCTCCATTTATGCTCTTTAGGCCTGCTGTTGCCACTCAGGAAGCAGATTATCCAACACTTCCCCATTTTCCAGCCCAATCAGAGATTCCTCCTGAATCAGCAGTGCTTATTATCTCCAACTGTACGTAATTATGGTAGAGAGGTTTCACCACTATAACTGGATAATGTCAGCATTTATATTACAGCCCTGTACTTTGAGTATCCTGAAATGTGGACATAAAAACTCACTTTAGCTTTATAGGCTTTCCGGTGGTGAGAGATAAAGTGTGTGCAATCAGCCTTAAAGCAGTTAGAGAATCTCAGAACAAAAAATTCCTCTTTGGGACATCAGTTGTATAAACGCGTTGTTTAACTTGAGCTTTGCTCACTGTCAGGCTGGATAGCATGCAACAGTCTGCAGATTTTGAGCACAAAGCAATAAACATTTCTCTCCTGTTTAGAAAGCTTGTTACTAACCAGGGTCGATTGCATTTTTGCAAAAGTATTAAGCATCTGAAGTTAGTGAATGGCTGTGAAAAGCTCAATAGCACACAAACACAGAAGGATTTGCAGGTTGGTGCAACAAAGGGAAAAAAAATAGATGTGGGTTCCAGTTTTTAAAATGTAGCAAGTGCGGGAACATGTCGTGAATATTTGCTAAGGGTGAGGAATGACTCCTGCAGAGCTGTTCTGCTCCAGGAAACATTTCAGTATATACGTTTAACAATCTAATAATACAGTTGTATAAAACCGTTTATATATATTTAATCAGTTATGAAAATGGTACTTGACGTATGAGTCCGTTTTACAAAGGTCAGCTTTGCACAGTTGTTTTTCTTTAAGTTTTCAGTGGCATTTTTAACCCTTTTTCTCACTGCAGAGTCTGCCCTCTTCCTCCTGTTACCCCCAGCCCCGTTTGCAACAACTCAAATTCAGGGCAGGAGGCTGGCATTAACCTGGGTCCCTGGGGTCTCTGCAATATCAACCAGCCTGATGTTCTTTAAAATATTCAAGATGGTCTTTTTCAAAGAGGAGAAGAGGGTGATAGATAGTCTCTGTTTTATCTAAGAGTTCTGCCTCCTCCTCTGCTGGTTATCATATTCATGCCAGCAAAGCGACTACTGATGGTTGCAATGCTCTCCTTGAGTTTTGACAGACTTCTAATTATAGCATACAGTGCTGTAAACTCCAGAGGTGATAATGAAGCCCAGACCCATGTATCAGCAGAGCTTTGAAGGGGTAATGCATTCCTGTTCTGCACCACTGTTCCTTATTTGTATGTTTGTGGGGACCTAGACTCGTGCAATCATGTCTTGCTTATTTTCATTGAGCCGAGAGGTGAAACGTGCAGAGCAGTGGAGGTTTGTAATTTTATCAAGGTAATTGACTACTAACCGTTTGTGTTCCCTGTGGGAAATGCATGAGGAGAGAGGCAAGGGCAGGAGGCTGTGTTCATAGGAGACCTCCATAAAAACTTGTTGCCTAGAAAGTGAGGACATGCCTTTAGCACTCTGATGTCCCATGACAAACTCTCTGCTTCTGAGCTTGCGCTGTAAGAAGTGAGTGACACCTGGAAAACAGCCTTATTTATATTGCACAAATTCAGCATTCACAAAATCAGGGTGCGGAGCACATGAAGAGGTGTGCAAAGTAAGGGAGGGACTGCACTGAAGATGAGGTACAAACTTGCCCTAGGAAGCTCTTGGTGAGTGGTGAAGGCTTTCTTTTTTCCAGAAGTGATGAGCATAACCCTGGTGTTCTCTTACGCTTTCCTAACTGGGATGTGAACCCATTATGCAGACCTTGACACATTCTGCTCTTTAATCTTAGCATGTGAACCAAGCTAGCTCTCGGAGACCAAGGTAACATCGACTTTGCCTTTCCTCCAGGTTCTCTAAGGAGAGAAAAAATAACCTTCCAGGATTTAATCGGTAAGAACACCTTCATGTCTGGATGACCTGACAAGTTTAAGTAGACCTGCTGTTTAATCCAGACACGTCAGTACAGTCCATGTGACAGATTTGGTCTTCCATTTGCTTTGGTGGTGACAAGAGGTGTGTCTTGAAGCAGAGCATGAGGATACAGGAACTGGCATCTTCTGTAGCCACTACTACTTTAGCGGAAGAAGTAGGTAGAAGTGGCATTATAGTCCAGTGCTCCTGCAACTTGTATGGGAGGGGTGTCCACACCTGGACTTCTCATCCCTCATTGGTAAGAAAGTTGGGACCTTATCCCAAGGTCCAAGTTATGCATTTGAAAGATAGAATAGCTTATGGATGTGTTAGATGTGGGCCAAGGGTACTTTTCTACCTAAAATATCTGTAACAAGATGCAGTTTCAGTCTCCAGGAGAAACTCACAGAGCTTGTCCACTGCCCTTTGCACTGGGGTAGAAGGAGACGAGGAAGGGAGAAATCTAATTTAGCAGAGGTTTAACGAGTCACATGCTCCAAAAATTTCAGTACGTGTTGAGAGCAGATCTGGCATAACTAGAGTTATACAAAAAGCAGGAAATTTTTTCTTCTGATCTCACCTGTCCTGTCCAAGAGAGGGACAGAAACCCTGTGTTTGTGAGGGAGGGGGGAATTACTTGAACTAGTATGAAAAAAAAAACCCCAACCTAATAAACGCTTCTCGTATAGTCTGCTGATGCGCTAAGCCAGAAAACTGCAGCCCTGCACAAAGCTGAGAGCTGTAGAGTCCAGGCATTTTGGTTCATCCATCTCTCTCTCTGTCTCTCTAAACTTGTTCTTTCAGTCATCTGTTACCAGCTTTTATGTGCCTGGACCACGATCATCATACACAGCTGTTTCCAAGGTTATACAGAATATCGTTTAAAATTAGTTGGTATTGTTTAAATCCAAATGCAACTACTGAGGGCTGCCAGGTTGTACTGCCTGAAGGGATGTTGTGAGGATGAGCCAGCAGTGGGAGGTGGCGATGTGTGAGTGGAGCGGGAGGGCAAGGGGCACCTGGAGGTGAGGAGGGGGTGGGAGCTGGCTGAGCATGTGGCATCCTGGCTTATCTGTGTGGAAACTCAACATCTCACAAACTTATAAACCTTTAATCTGCAACGTGAATTTATATAAGCCTGCATGTGGAGGTGAGTGTGTGGCTCTGTCTACACTGTTAAGCGTTGATCACAGGTGTGTAAAGGTCCTTGGCTGGATTTGAAGTTGAGTGTTGCTTGTAATCCAGTTGCACAATCTCTTGCCCTTGGCAAGCTGCAGCACCTGCCCTAACAAATCCATAAATACTTGGTTGCTGAGCTCTGTCCTCGAGTGACTGCAATGGAGATGTGAAAAATCATTTAGAGGAGGCGTACTCTAAATAGATGAATGAGTTGGCTTTGATACCTTTAAAAAAACCCAACCACCTATTGTACCAGCACACTTTACCACAACTCTGACATAATTTAGAACCCTGCCCTCCTGAATTTTTTACTCCATGATTACAGTGTTGCCAGCTCTTGTGATTTGCAGGCTTAAGAAGAGACCTTGAAGGAGGTCATTTAGTCCATTCCTGTACGTCAAGGCAAGAGTGATTATGCCTAGGCATCATCCCTGAAAGACATGATAGGGAGAGTTGTTTTTCTGTCCTTCATGGTTTCAAAGAGACTGACCATTAGGACCAATTGTAGCTGCCAGCAGGGATTCTCCACCGATGATACCTGAACACTGGTGGTAGGTGCCTTTGGTGGACCACCCATTTAGTTCAAAACTTACCTTTTTCATGGTGGAGAGTGGGGAAGGTGTTGCTCTGAAAGTTATAAAATCAGAATAACTGTGTATCTTGAACATCACAGAATTACTTTTAAGATCGTCTTTTTTTTTTTTTTTTTGAGTCTCTTGATTTTTAGGAAGGGAAGGAATGAGCTGGTTTGGAAAGCTCTGCAGGATACTTGGACTGCTGATACTATCAATGGACCTGTGACAGCCCTTTAAAGAGGCCACTTTCTGTCCTGCAGTAATCTCACCTTCTGCTCTCCTCCAGCCCCAGAGACAAACTAGTTTTACAGTGTTTTGGCATCAACAAAGCAAATAGCTAGATTAGGGCTATCCCAAATGTCTGCTACTGCAGAGCCAGTCTTCCTCCAGGCTTGCATTTTCTGATGTTGAACTCTCTTAAAAATCTACCTATAAGTGTCCCGTAAGAGGGTAAAGCTTTGGAAAATCTAGTTTTTACCTAGGTATTTAAATATCACCCAAGGAATCTGAAGTCCTTCGCATGGGAATGGTGTATGGGAAAATAGGATGTCATCAAGTAGACATGTCCCATCAGCCAGTCCATGAAGTTACGGACCTGTGTGTCTGTAATACAGAGCACACAAAATAAACTTCTTACTAACAGCTCATTTTTCTTTGCACTACTGTTCGGTGTGGGAAGAGGGACAGCAAGTGCTGGATGGTGGAGAATGAGCTGCTTTATAAATTTGCTTATATAAATATTGCGACCATTGCTACCTGACTAGCACGTATACCAGTTGCTACCTGACTAGTGTGTATACCAGTTTGGATTAATTAATTATTATTTGTAAATTCACACATTGTGGTAACTCTGTCGCCATGGTTTCCAAAAAGATTAGGAGTGTAAGCTAAAAATCAGGAAATAGTACCTCAAATAGCCTGTAGATATCTTCAGCACTTGCACTTTCGTTGGTGTCTTCTCATGACCACATGCATAACTCCCACTGGTGCTAGTGGGAATTGCTTGCACACACCAAGTGGGGAATAGAATAGGAAATCACGTACTTGTCCTTGAGAGAGGCTGTATCTAGATCTGTGACAAGCAAGTCACAACTGGCATCGTTTACTGTGAACCATTTCTGCTGAATGATGCTGATGTGTGCGCCATGGAAAATGTCCGCTTAGGTTTGTGGTAGCAAGAGGCTCTCATTAATCAAAGAAGCTTTCTCAAAGTTAGACTTTTTAAAAGTGTGTAAGTTCATCCATGTGCATTTATCTTGCAGAAAAATTCTGAATCCAAGCTCCTGCTGATCGATGGTTGCATTAATTATGCACAAAAGGTTCAATTCTGCCAGCCTTGTTCACTTTGAATGCTACTTTACCCTGGGAGGAATTGACTTGCATTATGCAGGTTGGACAAATTCACCTACAGTCTGAACTCCTGTAAAAGTCTCCAGGGAAGGTCGAGTTTCTGTTATTTTCAATAATAAATGAGATTCCCATTGAGTAAAATGATCCCGGAAATCAGCTTCAGCTCCCTGAATAACAGTTGTGTAGCCTCTAATGGAGAGCTGGGAAGAACCGGTAGAGTTGGAGGAGAGTTGAATCTCTCGGAGTTGCAGGTCTTGCAATTCTAACCTGGCAGAGTTGGCTCCAAGGAAACACAAGTGTTAATGACTTTTTATGTATTTTGAAGAATGTCTCAGAGCTGTGATTTTTTCAAATACACTTGCTTACAGTCTTGACCTATCTCAAGTAAAGTTCTTGTAGGTGAAAGAGAGCTACAACAATGAGAGGAGAGGACGATATTTATGTAATAGAAAAAATACTTTCTCACAACTCATGGTGTTGTTTTCCCCTCACCATATTTTTTTGCCAGATGGATGTTTGGAATTGTTAATAATTGCGTTTTCCTCTTCAGCTCTGGAAGTAGCCTAATTTGGCTTAACAGTCAGAGAGAAAATAATAAAATAATAATTAATGTGATCCACTCATCTAGAAAGTGTAAAGCATAACTTAAACAAATTGCAGTAGTGGTAGGAAAAATGCTATAATGAATGTTTCAAACTTCAAATTCTCTCTTGAGGTTTGAAGTGACCTGAAAGGAGTGAGTGGCAGTTCATCAAAAGGATGTATATTTCCTTGTAATACTCTTTTATTGGCTCTTTTCAGTTATTCATCTCAGAATTGCTAAAAATATATGGGATAATGGATGATTGCTACACAGAACTCCAGCTTACTTTGCTGCACAGTCACTGTGGGACAGCGCTTTAGCTACTTTGGCTCTTTTGTATTGCCTTGAGAGAGAATTTTACCCATGTGTTTTGCTCCAGAAGTCATCTGTTGTTTTTCGATGTATGCACATAAACAGCTCTTGCCGCTATGCCTAAATATTGAGTCAGCAGTTCCCTCTGATGAAGCCATCACCGAGGACTGTCACGTTTATCTCAACAGATCAGCATCACAGAGCACGTAATGCTATTAGCTCCAAAACGTTGTCTGCTAACCACAGAATTGTGAGACACAAGTGACCTTCTGCCCTTTCACTTCCTAATCGGCTCTGAGCTTGGGCTGCCAGCTTGACTGCTCCATGCCTCCATAACCCATCTGAAAAATGGGTGCAGTTTCATCTTGCCACCTTGCTGAAGGCATTTTGAAGGCAAATATACTGACAAGTGGGAGTTGCTCAGAGTATTTGATTTATGTTGGAGCACTGGGTGTTTGTTTTGTTGTTATTTTAAATATTTAAAATGCCTGTGATTAAATTATGTCACATCCATTGGGTTCTGGTCACCCTCATCCTGCAGTTGCAGAGGTAGCAGGGTTTCCTCCTGGTTCTCTTTTTGCCTTTCTGCAATGCTTCCTCAGCAGGGTGAGAGGAATGTTTCTTTAAAAAAAATGGTTCCAGTGTCACAAAATAATACATCACCAATCACGCTCTGAATGTTTGAGCTTTGTTGCTATATTTCATTTATGACTTCATCGGACTACACATTTATATGTCATTGTACTGGGAATTTAGACTCCTAACAGGTTAATGGATGGCTAGCCTGGTAATCAAGGCTCTGCTTCACTGTGTCTCATGGGTTTACTTGAAATTGGGTAAGATGTCACTAGCCTTTCTGACTGCCGTGTTGCTCTGCCACTGGTTGTGACCTTCATGAGAGCAGATGTGAAGAAAACGTGTGTTGCTCTTCACAGCCCAGCGTGTCAGCATGGGTCTCTGGTGAACCCTGGCAGCCCCATGCTGGGAGGTGGGACCACCATCGCCTGCCAGCCTTGTTGCCTCCACCAGCACAACAGGCAGTGGGGACTGTGCATCACCTTAAATCAGCAGACTGTCCCGAGTCTGAACCCCAGCTAAGAACAAAAATAAGTTTGTTTCTTTTTTTTTTTTTTTGTGCCACAAAACATTTATTGCCCCTAGGCTACTATCCTGCAGAAACTTGACCATGTGTTTAAAGCGAAGCGTGGAAATTGGTCTTGAAGCAATCAGGATACTTGTGTGCTTTCAACTAAGCAGGTGATTTACAGCAAGTGCCGTGACCAGTTCTCTACCAGCATCTGTCTGGCAAAGTGGTTTCACCTGCATCAGTCATCTGAAGGACTCGACGCAGTTGTCAAAGGATAAGTGCTTCACACTTTGTAAATAAGCGCTGGAGTTCAGGTTTAAACTTCCTTTTTTTTGGTAAGGTTTTACCTGCTACGTGACATCCTTGTCCTGAAGAAAAGCATTCTGTCTCTCTGATTATCACTTGACTGTCCTGTAAGTCAAATAACATACAGGTACTTTTGAGAGAATCTCATCTCCGTGTTTTTCTAAAGCCTAGATCTGATTGTGTGTTTTCAAGCATTCGTTTTCCAGGCAGGTACTGATCTAGTAGTGTGAGAAAGCAGATTTCCAGGGAAGCTCTTTTCTCACCACCCCAGATCACAACGTCCTCCACTAACCGTGGCTAAGCTGAGGAGGTAATAGTGGTTTTGAGGATTACTGCCTTATCCTTGGTGTGACGCTGACACAGGTACAAGCTAAAACCTGGTGGTTTTGTTTGTTGGGAATTGGAGGCAAGGCAAGGAACAGCTCATTTTGTTTGGGCTGCCAGGCAGTTGCACGAGGATAATTTTTGTGTGCTGTTTATTTGTGTTGGATTCAAACCAGTGACGGTGGGGACCTGGAGATACTCTGGAATTACTCACCACAGTGAAAGCGGGAGCTGCTGGCATTGCAGCTCCGCGTGGCATCCCATGTTGTCTGTTGGCCAGTCAATACCAGAAGGGCATTTGTAAATCAGCAAATGAGTTTAAAATGGCATTTAAAATTGGGACACTTGCAGAAAATGATTTGCAAGAAGCTAATAAAATGACGGAGCGTGTAATGTGATGGAATGATTGTTTTGTGTGAATGCAGAGCTATAAACGCCTACGCAGGGACATTTAACAGAGAGAAGGTATAACTGAAGTAATCAGATGAAATGAAGCAAAGACCATTTAAGCTGAACACTATGTCATTGTCCCCAGTTTAAGCACTGGAATATCTTATAGGGGTGGTGCTTGGCTTCAGAAAGGCAGAGTAAGGCACCCTGTGGGCGTATATCCTATGAAATCCATAGGTGATGACAGGATGGGGAGGCAAGGTTTTTATTATTTGTGTACAACTGAAAAAGCAATAAAATAAATGGCGAAGCCTGTATACATTATCAATAGCATGACAGTTAGCTTTGGACTGCAAAGATGCAGAGTTATGCTCTACCTAACCAGCAGGCTTACTATACTCAGGAATGTTTTAATTAGAAGTGAGGGAAATGTATTGTAACTTGTGTTTTCTTTACTATTTTATTGCACTTACAAAGCTATAAGGATTAATAAGCTTTTTCTGTGTTAGAGCTGAGGGTGTGGAATTTACAGCAAGGGAACTGTAAATAATAAAATATTCTAATAGTTTTTATTTTGATGGGGTTAGAAAAGAATTAACATTAATGTATTTGTTTTCTTTTACATTTTAATGCTTCCAGTTATCAATAGGGCTGAATCTGAAACTCAAACACCAATCAGCTTCTCAATGGTTGGCATTTTTTCAGCATCCTGAGCAGTCACCTAATCACGACATTACAGACAGTGAACCAGGAGAATGTTTTCAACCAGCTAAAGCATTAGCAATCATGAAGAACTAAAGCATGCTGTGCATGCAGAGCTACCGAAAAAAAAATGACGGAAATTGGTAGCAGTTAAGAACAGGTAAAATTAAGGGACAGGATCTGTAGGGAATAGTGCCTAAATGTGCATATTGCCGGGTAGGTTTGCTGTCTGTTCTAGTCCTTCCCTTGAGTTTTACAGTAAGTGCATCCATATGGCTACATAACTGCGTGTTTCTGTAATCTGCATACTTCTTGCTATAGCTGATACATTTGCATTTGTGGGTCAGTATTGAATATGAAGCTGGAAAACTACTAAGCAAAGGTCAAGGAGGATTTGTCAGGGAACAAGACCCATCTGAACCCAAGGGTTGCTGAGTGGGAAGAGCCAAACATTGAAGAGCCACAGGAGACCCGTGGCTTTCTAAGAGTGTGATGAGGTTATCGCAGTTGGAAGTCCATTAGGTTTATAGCATTTTGTGGCTCTGGGCTAGGGGAAAAAGTATACCATGGAGACGGTATCTCCAGTGTACAGTGTTCAGGGAGAAAGACTGGTTTAAATAACTGTATTGATGTTCTGTAGAAGTGTGGTGGCATGGTGTTTTGTTTTAAAAAACTAAACCGAAACAAAAAAACCCTCTCTGAGTCTCTCTTTTCAGTACACTGGATGTGGTCATTGAAACAAACTTCAGGCAGCGCCTCAGAGATAAATGTGTATGTTTTATATGCCTCTTTCTTTCTGTGGTGGAATTTTACAGAGATTAGACTAATGAACTGATCTAGTTTTAGGCACATGCTGTTAGGTGAGGTGTTTTATTAAGACTTTTAACTGCAAATTAAAGGTATGGTAGAAGGGCAATTAAAGTCATTAGAAAGAGTTTTATATCACACCCAACCAGGGATGACCTACATTGTTCTGTACTTATCCTGCAGTACAAACAGCCTTGGAAGACAAACAGCAAGGAAGGTAAGTAATCTTTGTTGAAGCAGCCAAGCTATTTGGCATCAAATAATCTGCTATTTATTACTATGGCTTTAAAGTGCAGAATATCTTTTCGTGGATATATGTGCACATATGTATGCAGGTGTCAAAAGCAAACACTGTTTTTGAATAAAAATGGAATTGAAATACTGCAGGTGTTCAGTCTGTGCTGGATACTCCATTTATTATGTGCTTAATTACAATATCTGTTCATAGGACATGTCTGATGCCTTGAAATAGAATAAAAAACAGGATACCTTGTTTTGGGGAGATTAAAATTTTTTTGCATCCAAGTTTTAAAGAAAAGAGGTAAGTTTTTTCCTGCCAATAATTGTGGCAGCTTGTGTAGTAGCGCCGTTGTGGGGAACAAACAGGCAGTCTCGCTCCTGGGAAGATCTACTGCTAGTCTCGCTGTGAGGCAGGTTTACAGATATATGGCTAACAGTAGGTTCTGATGTGGTTTTTTTATTCTTCCTTTGGTTTCAGTAGTCACACGTATTGCCTAAACATGTTTTCTTTTTTTTCTTTCTTTTTTTTTTTTTCAATTTAAAAATCCAAGATAAATCTGGTCATTGTGTTCTTGTTCACTGGGTTTCTACTTCAAGAATCCACTTAGTTGAGAACAGTGAAAGACTGTGAACTCGGCTTATCTGACTTGCATGGTTTTATGTCTTTGCTGTGTGACTTGGCAATTCATCTTGCAAGAGTTTGCAGTACACCCAGTCCCGAGTACTGTCTCGGCCCCTCGTCTTTCCTAAAGCCATCTCTTCCCAGTCTTTTGTCTCTAACATTAAGCAAAAGGTTGGAGGGTGGTTTGTTTTTTACCTATTCTATTATTCTACTCAAATATGACCTACTCAAGACTTGTATCAAGCCACACAAAGATCCGGTTTTTAATACTGCACTATCTTAAGCTCAGGCACTTACCCAAACATGACAGGGAGCTGACGGGTGTTTTCATTCTCAGTAGCTGAGTGCCTCCGCTCACCAGTTCAGAGCTTGGCTTTAATGCCAGCCCTTCACTTCTGAAGCTCTCAGACTGGGCTACACCTTCCCTTAGGCAATTTGTAGAAATCAGACAGCTTTGCAAGCGGCCATGAAAAAAGCTGATAAAAAGCAAGCCATGTTGTACCTCCAGATAAACTACTCCCTGTATGTGAAAGTATAAATAAGACAATGAGGTATTTGTTTAAGTGCTGTTTGCGTGGGAGCGACCCTACAGCCCAAGTCTCCTGGGACTTATTTCCAATAGATTTTAAGCACTCACCCCCACACACACCTTTGGCCTGTGGTATTTAATACAGATGTGCACATTCGTATGGAAGAGTCCTCTTAACTCACATTGTGCGTTTCCACAGCTGCTTTGGCCGTGCAGCGCAGAGCGCGCCGAGGCTGGAGATGGCTGATGTGGGGCAGCCCTGAGCAAGTGCTGCAGGGCTCACCTTAGGCTTGGGTTGAGGTAGTCCGGAGTGAATGATCTACAGGATTAAAAATAACCGGCTAATAAGGGTGCTCTGTATACATTGTCCAGTGTATGTATTTAATTTACCATCTTCAGCTGTAGCCTTTTTGCAAGATAGATGGAATTTGTACTGACAGTAACTTTGACAATTTTGACGTGGAAGAAACGTGGTCCTTTTGAAGTAAACGTGTGTGTCATGGTTGTAGCGTTATCTAGAGTTCGAAAAATGTATATATGAGAGAAACTGAATATAAATGCAAGTATATAATCACCCTGTTAATTTACTTTCAGCTAATTTCACTTCCCATAAGTCACATACACACTTACACAAATGGTAATTTTCATTCATTTCTGTGCCAATATTTAAAAGCAGAACATTACAGTGCAATCTCATTACTACAGCTTTATTGATTTATAAAATTACACTTTATTATACTAATCCATATATGAGAAAGAATAAAATTGTGCATAGTTACAGCTCAGGTCTTCTCGCCAAGGAGGTACATAGTTTGCTTTTTCATCAGTAGTTCACAATTTAAATTAGTGGATGTCATGCTGTTGGACTCCATGAACACAGGATTAATGGCAAACTCATTAGTTCATGAAGTTTAATCTTCTTGGTGGGTGTCCCACCTCGTGGGAAATGAGAGGGATTCGGCTGCAGGTGTCTGGTGAGGTAACAGCAATCACTCAAAGAGAGAGATCCAGAAGGCGTGCTGCTGCTATTGCGAACCCACGAAATTTATTATTTATGTTTCACTTGATGCCAGAATACTCTTTTTTTTCCTTAGGAGAAAGCAAATGAATGCTCTGAAGGACACATGAAGAGGTTGTAACTGCACTGGCAACTCGCACGTTGCAGTAAGTGTGAGAGGTCAGAGAGGTGTTGCTGTATTTGGCTGTTTGGCATAGATCCTTAAACAGGGCTTTTTTAAGTGGCTTTCTTAGGGAGTGTGGCAGGTTTTGTACCCTTACCTCTAGTCATCGGGTAATTATCAGTTTCTTTTAAATTGATGTTACAGCCGAGAGCGAACCCCCTCATGCTGAACTGGTTTTGGGTAGCCATGGTGTGGTGTTTCACGACACATACAAACAGGCTTGCAAAGCCCCAATGCAGCAGCAAGTTATTTTTGTCCCTTTTAATCTGTTAGGCCCTGATCCTGATCTGTAGGGTTTCCTAAATCCCATTGATTTCTCTAGAATTAGGCTCCTGAAGTCCTTTGAGAGCCTGGGTATTGCTGATCTTGTGCCATAAAACAGAAACAAACCCACTTTCTCTACCTCAGAACGCTCTAAGGATGAATGCGTTGAAGATTATCAGCGTTCTTATTCGGTGGCAGTGAAGGCCACAGAAATACCAAAAATAGATTTAAAAGGGACAAAAATAACTTGCTGCCTGGAGGGTATACAAACTCTGAGCTGTTGCTGCTTGGCTTGGCTGAACGGTTTCTCCAGGGAGGCTCCAGGCAGTCAGTACTTCTTTGAGAGAAAGGACCCGAGAGATGCAACTGGACACGGTGCCTCAGAAAGAGGGAGAGCAGCTTTTATGTGCACTGAGGATCGACCTGCCATCACTTGTGCGTGTGGCTGGCACAGTCCTTTGAGCAAGAGGGATCCTCACAAGCTGCTGCTCCGGGATCCAGCTCTGGCCACTTAGTGTTGCAGGAAAGGCTGGTGGGAGCAGAAGGAGATACTGAGCTCTTTGTACAAATCCCTTCCCTCTCCCCCTATAGAAGAAAAATTACTTTAGACCACAGCCACAAAATGCATTTCTGTCCGAAATGTGTCTGTAGAAAGACAGGTTTGTCTTGGTCAGCTCTTGTCTGGGTTTAATCAGTCATTCCTGCTGACCACAGTGAGAGAAATTCTGCTTTGAGTACTGCAGTTGTCTGCGTAGCCAGGAAGAGTCAATCAGCATCTGTTCCTGCGCATGCATTGTTAACAGAGCTGTGAATTAATTCCTAGCGACAGACCACATTCTCCTTTGGACTGAATTTCTGCTCTGCCACCGAGACACTTTGAATGCTTGTTGTGTGCTTATGGGTTATAGGTATCAAGTCACTGCCTAGAGAAGGGACAGACAGCATTTAAAATCCCAGAATGAGCTTCCTGAGTTTCGAGTTTCAGGAGAAAATTGTAAGTTGAGCATGTTTGGTTTGTAACAGACCAGGCCTCCCTGAAACTTCCATATTTTCATGTAGTTAAAACTATAAATTACCCTTTACCATAGGAAAGTGGGGTCACACATGCGTATAATGGATAGCATAACAGTGTCCAAATACAATTCCTTCTACTGCTGTTGAAAAACACCCGTCAGTAGTCTTACTTTGGATAACCCTAGAAGTCAACAAGATGAAGTAGTTCTGCGTACAATGTTTTCTTACAGATAGGTTACACTTTCTTTTTTGTTAGTGTAGATAAGACTATTTCTAACAGTGTACTGCAGGTAAATTCTGCCTTAAGCTTGGCTGGTAACCAGGTGGCCTCTTCTGGAGTCAGACCAGGTTGTCTCTGGCTTTTCCCTTCTCCGCTTGCATTAGCGGATCTGTGGAGATTGTCCTGCCTTCCAGTTATCTGGCACCATAGGTGACAGATGCAGGAGAGCCAAAGCAGGCTCTCCACATTATCGTGTGACATGAGGGAAGAAGGTGACCTCTGAATACTGTGCAGAGGGAAGAGGGACTGTTTTCCTAATATGTTTCTTCCTTGGCAGCTGAAGATTTTTTTCAGCGTAGGTGGTGAGAGCAGTCTCTTCTTGCTGAATGAAGAAAAATATCAGTCTTCAAGAGCAATGGCAAGAACAGCATCCTTCCTTCTAACCTGCCTGCAAACAGCCTCTCAGCAACAGCGCTTGGCGTTGCAGCTTCGTGAGTCAGTAGCATCGCTCTACGCTTCACTTTAAAACCTATTTACTACAGTTCCTTTCACCTGCGGTAACCACTAGTTGAGTTTGTATAAAATATGAGTGTAGCAGCTGTATCATTACGCTGAGTGTACAACTCCCACATTATCTGTCATTTTAAGAGAAGCTGGTCAGTGGAGATGAGAAGCAAATGATTGTGGTTTGATCAGCTATATTTTGGTGGCTTACCAGATTATCATTGCCAGCCAGTGGAATTGGATAAGAAGTTTGCAGAAATCATTGCTTTGCAAATGGGCGATATAGGTGTTCTGCAATTCAGAAGTCAACTTCTAAATGACTTGCTAGGGGCTGTTTTGGTGCATGGTAACAGAATTACAGCTCAAGAACTGTTTTTGTTTTAACAAGAAAGTAATTGAAGTGACTACGTCCCCTTTGAAGTCTTATTTTTAGATTACAATAAGCAAAGGTTCTGATTAATTTAGCAGCAGGGCATCAGTGGCTATTAACAGCTTAACATGAGGCCCTGGTAGATTGATAAGGAGCCAAACAGCCCCTGAATCACATATGAACAATCTGGCCGTACTATGATTGAGGCTCATGTTGCGTAGTTGTCAGCATGGTTGATAGGCAATACAACAGCCGCAGCTATTTGTCTTTTAAATGGACACTTAAATTATTCAGAATAATATTTGGTAGTCATCAGTATATCTGAGCCACAGTCCAGTTATTCTAGGCATGGATGATAAGCTTCAATTTAGTTAGCTTAAGTACAGCATCGGGCTCTGTGTGGGCAAACCCACCTGTGTCTATAAGCAATTTCTCGGGTGGGCTCTCCAACCCGTGATGAGATCGCTCTTCTGTGGCATTAGCGGTGCATGAATAAACTAGGATGCAGCTAGCTTGGGTGCAATAACTAAACCAACAGCCAGGCAAATGTTTCACCTAACATCTGAGCCACCTATGTTATCATAGAATGGTTTGGGTTAGAGAGGACCTTTGAAGGCCATCTAGTCCAACCTCCCTGCAATGAGGAGGAACATCTTCGCCTACATCAGTTTGCTCAGAGCCCTGGCCAACCTGACCTTGAATGTTTCCAGGGATGGGGCATCCACCACCCCAATGTACACCTTATATGTAGTTTTACCTCACTAGACCGAGAGAGAGGATAAAATCTGCAATGCTAACCAATAACCTTATTTTTATTTATTTATTTTCTTAAGTCTGCTGTGGTTGCAGAAGATTTGAGCAAGTCCCCTGTGAATTTAATGTCTCTGACTAGTTTTATATGTTGTGGGACATTCTAGCCAAATAAGAGTGGAAGTTTATGAACCATTAAATGTGCAGAAGGAGTCAGTAACCACTCAGTTGCTCCTCTGGTTCCTTCTTGTTGTAGCATTAGCAATTCTGAGCTCGTCACACAGTGGGACATAGCTCAAATTAATTAGCTAAATTGCTACCTAATGGCACTAAGATTTGATGCCACTTAATATTTCAGTGCAAACGTGGCAGGCAGGTTAACGTATTTAAATATGATTGGCTCGCCACTTCTAGTGGAGTATCTTAACTCCTGTTTGGGCCATCCACAGCACTCATTGTGCTCAGTTAATTCTGCCATTAGCAGCGGTCAGATCTGCTATTAGCTCTGATAAAATGTGCAGTCATCTCCATAGCCCTCTCCTTCAGTGGTGACCATCCTGTGGTAAGGATGCTGAAATGGAATTTAAAGGGGGACTGAGGACACACACACTATGCTTTGTATGTAATTAAGTCACATTAATGAAGGGAGACAATTACAATTTGGAGTTTATCAGCAGAAAGCTCCAACGGTAGCTTGCAGCCTGCAGTGGTGGTGGGCTGCACACACACATGCTGCACAGTAGTCAAGCAGTTGTTTCAGGCCATGGAAGGACTCGGGGTGGAAGGTGCTAATTATTCTTAGCGTCCTGTTCCTGAGAAAAGTCATCGAGTTTGCTTACGTGGCCTCTTGGTTTTCTTTTCTTTCCCCCTTTCTTTCCCGCCCGCCCTCTCC
>VYXH01007513.1:387581-439111 GCA_013397275.1 Burhinus bistriatus
AGCAACCCTTCTGGCTTTGTTGTAAGTGTGGTTTGTAATCATTGTACACATCCCAGATGGTTCATGAAAACTCTTTGAAATGCCATCTGCCAGGCGTGTGTCCAGCCGGCAGCCTGTCATTCTGCTACAAGAAAAACGGAGGCGGGTTTTCCCTTCCCCCTGCCTTTCTGAATTGCAGTCAGTAACACTTGCTCAGATGTGAAGCAGGATTACAGCCCGAGCATCTGCAAGCAATCTTTGCTCTAGACAGCAACATGGAAAGTTGTTGGGTTTTTCGCCTTCGCCCAGATAAGATATCCTGCCCAGTGTAGTTTTTATTTTCCCTCTGTTTGTTGCTGGAGACCAACGCGAGGTGACAAACGTTATCTCTGTGATGTAATGTTTTTCTTTTACGCGGCGACTTGGCGTTTCTAATGCATTCAGCGTGTGTTGCAGGCAATCGCGCTGATAGCAAGCACATCTGCGATTTTTCGACTTGAACATATTCAGGAAATTAAGAACACTGAGATGAAACAAATAGATCCATTAAAATGGCTCAGAGGAATTATGGTAGAGATATAATTGTCATGTCAAATAGGCAGCCAGCACTAGTAAACTGCTGACTGCAATTTCACCGCTATAAAAATTCAGAAGGAAAAGAAAATGATTAATAAATACTCTCTGTGGGTAGATATAGATAAAGAAAAGAAGAGGGCTTTAAAAGATAAAGTAAAATGAATCCTAAAGTTCCCTGATCTTTGTGTCTCATGAATGTGTGTTGTCAATTGCCGAGAAAAAGTATGTCCCGATCTTGGTTGTTCGGCTCGCGTGCTGCGTGGCTTGGGGTGACATTTCACTGATGCGTTGGATGAGGAGCACTAGAGAGTCTAATTCTCACTTCCACTGTGCTCCAGGCATGGGACAGCTACAGCGCATCCTTGGACATACTTATTGCTGAGGCTTTTCATTCTTCCTTCCCTCTCGCGGAGCTGGTTTAGGGCAACCTGGCAGTGGTCAACAGCCACGATGCTCCGGTGAAGGTTCTCACAGCCTGAACATCTACAGTGATGTTGGTGCTGAGGGAGGAGGTGCTGTGCTGGACTCTGACCCTTCACCCCAGCTGCTGGGTGCGTGCATGCTCCTTGTGTGCCAGGGAGGGATGTGCGTGGGCATTGCTCGCTTTGCCTTGCTGCCTGCCTTTAGATGGAAACGCAGGCACTCGGACAGAGAGGGGCATGTGGTGCAGTTCCAGTATTTCTCTGGTCTAGGTCTGTGAAGGATATCTCTCCTTTGTTACAAACTACTCGGTAAAAATTGTAGTCTTACTGTAAGATTCAAGAGTACAAAGAATACAAATAGGAAAGAGTAATTCTGCTAGTAGGGTGAAGATATCCATCAACATTTCCATCCCCTCTTTTGCTTTTCCTCCTCCTGCCTTCACCCATTCACACAGCTCCGAGAGAAGGAATGATGGAAAAAGCACAAGAATTTATAGACTATCTGAAGGCTGATGGTAAATAATACAAAAAGAGAGAGCGTTTCTATTTTGAAACAAGAAATGGAGGATGTTAGAGAAAGTGGATGTCTATGAAGGAAATTAATTTAGTGATAGTCTTTCAAGGGTGTCACTCTGTCAAGACTGACCTCTTGAACGGTCTCTCAGATGAATAGGGCATAAGCAGACTTTCCGCTTCCCTGGCACTTGAGGAAAACATTTTCCAGATGCAGGCACGGTGAATTTATGCTCTTTCAACTTCTGAGAGCTGGAATCTTCCCAATTAGTTTCCAGAAGCTTGCTTCTTTATACTTTCTTCAGTCCTTTTATAGAGGGTTTAAGAAATTGTAGGCACTGAGAAGGCACTGCCCAGGGGCTGGAAGAGTCCCACAGAAGTGAGAAATCATGCTTCATTAAATGTCAGGTATGGTTTCCACATCTCTGAAGTTATTCCCAAGCCAGCAGATTGGTTGCAGCCACAGCACTCAGACACGTCCGACTCTCTAACACTGCTCTTTCTTCTAAAGTTCAGTTTTCTGTACCATCTGTAAATCTGTCATTTATATTTAATCTCAGATGTACAGAATCCAGCCATCTCCTAGCCTCTGGAGTCATGGAAAATAAAGGCTATTGAACAAAAATTAATCCTAATCAATGAGGCTGTGCTCAGTGACCGAAAATGCAGTGGCCCAAGCGATCTTAGCAAAAAGTTGTGAAATGACTCATCTTACACCATGCTTCAAAGGGCGGTAAATTGGTCAGAAGGCAGAAGAGTTTCAGAGCTGGCAGAGTAGCAGTGATCAGAGCCCCGTTCTCCATGGGCAGTGTTTAAATTGTCGAGCGCTAGAGCGAAATTCAGTGTGAATTATTACTCAAAAGAAAAAGTATTTCTTGAACTGGAATGAGCTTATAGGTGAACTTCCGTGAGAAGAGTTTGCAGGTTGTCTCCTTAGTGAGCATGTGTGAACAGTGCATCAGAACTGTCTCGTGGTATTTTTTAGTGTTGAATAAAATAAAAAAAAAAGCATAAATAGAGATAAAATATTAAGAAGAAATAAGGAAGAAAAGATCTTTATGATGTGAAAGATCACAAAGAGATAAAGTGATACAGCAATAATGGCAGCTAGAAAGAAGTTGCTGTATCTGGGAATACAGATTGCAGTTTTAGTGCAGTATGAGACACTGTTCTAATGGCATGAAGGTAATTGCTGGCATATTCCCAGATACCGAAGTCTTCCAGCTGTGTTTCTGCATGTGATATGAGAGATTTCTTTGCCAGAGAGTCTTCTGGGAATATCAAAAACATTGTTGTTGGGTGAAACAACTGGTGCTGCCAGCTCAACCTGCGATCTATGTCTTGTCTTCTTGTTATGTGGGCTCCTAACTTCTAACTGAACTCTTGACACTACTCTCTATGTAGCTCACCGAATTGTATTTTACAGATACTGTGAGGTCTTTGTGATCGTTTTTTATTGTCCCTTTTAACTCTTGATAAGAAAACAACTATATTAACGCGCCATTTTTCCTTTCAGGCACAACCCGCCCTCCAAGAGAAGGAGAAGTGCCTGGTGTGGACTATAACTTTCTGACTGTGGAGGAGTTTCTGGAGTTGGAGCGAAGTGGGACCCTTCTGGAAGTAGGAACTTATGAAGGTATGGAGCCATGGGCAGTGAAAAAGCGCTTCAAATAACCATGATAGGACACCTGACTTTCAACACGCTCGCTGGTGTTAACCAGCCTGAGTTAGGACCTCACTTTCCATCCTAGTGGTCTACTTCCCTTTTCTCTGTGTACCCTGAGAGAGGGAATTCCAATATTGTGTGCTTTTGTCTATTCCCTTCAAGTTAACTACCTCAAAAGATTAACATCAGTAGGCCAGGAAAATCCAATATGAAATCTGGTAAAGAAATACTGAGGGAAGACAGCTTGGCAGTGAATGAAAATGCATCTTTTCTTTGAATCTGCTGTAGCCCATCTCACTTTTTCTTCCCTCCTGCTGTCTCTCTTCCCCTTCACCTTCCCTAAGTACACATCCTTCATCACCCAGTTGTCTCACACTATGCAGCTACATGATGCACTGCTTTGGGCCTTTTTTTCTCTTCTTTACTCTTGGATAATTACTTCTAACGTGGGTCATTGTGTTGATCCTTTTTACAGCACAGCTTTACAAACAACAGCACTGAGACAGCCAAGGGGCACTGAATGTCACTGGGGTGAGAGCAGGAAAAAGATAGCTTTGACTTCCACGAAAATGCAAGGCAAATTGGCCATATTTAGGTACACAATAGGGTTTGTGTAACTAAACCCACAATCTATATCTCCTTTAAACTGAAAACTCCTTTTGGGGTGGGGTTCTGTCCCCCCCTTTCCCGAGTACGTTCAAGACAATGAAAAGAAATAAGTTACAGGTTTGAAAGTCCTTTCAGTGCAGTGACGTGCTCATTCACGTCATTTTTTCATTTGCAAGAAGTTAAATGGGTCTTGCCGTAATTATGAGAAGTTGAAAAAGCCTTATTCTTGCAACCATTAATAAAAAACATGAAATGCGTTTAGAAATATGAACTACACACAAACAGTTGATAGTCTTTGAAAAGTAGCCGTCAAATATGAACAAAAAAGATTGTGACGTGTGGTTTTGGTTTTCAAGCTCTAAAAAAAAGTCCTGAAACACCGTTTGTTTAGTCTGCTTGTTTAAAAACTCTTGTTAAGGTCACCTTTAAACCTTGTGCTTATTCCCAACTGCAGACAATTGCAGTGTCAAACCTGGTTTGCATGAAGATGCTAAATGTATAATTTGGTTTCACTCTTCCACCTCTCTGAGCTGATTAGCTCCATCAGCACCAATGCTAACGTTCCAGCAGCAGCACTTCTTCAAAATGAGCTTTTTCCTCTCCATGTTTCTAATTATAACACTAAATTAGTTTTCTTTGTCATGGTGCTCGAAATAGATCAGCCGAACTGCCTCACCATTACTTCCTGATGGTATTTGTGCTGGTGACCTTTCCACTTGGAAAGGCAAAATGGGTAACTGTCTGTAAGCTGGCTCCTGGGACTTGCTGGGAATTAGTTTTCAGGAAATGCTGTACACATCTGGGACAGTTATAACATGGTCATTTCATTGCTTATGTGATTATATGCAGTAGCAGCTAAACTGTTCAGATTTTGTGGGTTGCTCTTTTGCGTTGCTGAAGATGAGGTTGATTTCTCCTAAGTCTAATGCGTATTTCATTTCTGTGGGTGATAGAAGGGCCTGAACTTTAAAGGAATAATTTGTCAGAAGTGCTGAGAAGCCTCTTTCCACGTTGACATCAGTGATGCTGGTGCATTGTGGTCTGGAGAGCTGGCCCATGGAAGGAAAAATCAATAAGAATGAAGCAAATAATGATGATGCATGTGTGCACATATGCGTCAAGACACATTACTATTTGATTGTAATGTGAAATAAATAAAGTTCATTTTTCACTTACAGCTTCAAGAAATGATTTTGCTGCCTTCCGAGATTTCTTTAGTGGCTTTGTTGTACCTTTTTGGGAAATCTTATTTTACAACTGTATTGATCAAGACAGTGTTGATCTTGATTAGATCTTGAAAGATGGTGTGATTCAGACTCAATGCTGCAATCACCAGCAATTTTGTCTATTAAAAAAAAAAAAATTCCACCAAAAAACCCAGATGACAAAGTTAGACTTCTGATGTCCAAGTCTTTGTTATTGCTCAGCTTTATAGTCTTGTATTACTTTAATTATTTTTTTATGCTGCATTTTGCTGCCTTTTTTTCCTTTTTTGAAATGTGCCACCATGATGAAGTTGACTGTATTTTTGACCCTGCCAGTGATGGCTTATTCCAAACCAGAGTGGTGAAACACAACAAAAGGGAATAATCTTCTATTTCTTTCTGGAGAACAATAAAATAATACCTTTAATGCATGGCTTTTATTATTAATAATGCTACCTACTGTACTGAGTAGGAATCAAACAATTGCAAAGATAGGGTTGCTTTTGATTACAATGTGATTAGGTGATTTAGAGATGAAGGAAGGGGAATACTATGAAATGGAGAGTAGTGATGATGAATGGGGAAGTTCTCATGTGCCTGGCAGCCACAAGCTCATGTGGCTCAAGCAGGATGCTGGTTTGGGGTCAAGGGTGGTCCCAAGGTCCCTTTTAGCCCTTAATTTCTAAGAGTCTGCATGTGGCAATGGGAGAGATGGATGTATGCTCTGTATTCCTGTGCTACATTGCAGCAGCTGGAGAGAAAGCCTGACCCGATTGATCAAGACAAAGTTTTGGCATTACTGGGTGACATTTGTTTGCCTTTTGAAGGCACAGAGCCATCCAGATGCTGGCACTATTGTTGGGGAAAAAAACTTGCGGGAGAAGACATAACACAAGCATTTGTTTAGTAGCAGTTACTGAAGAGAACTTCTGGGGAGAAAGATTAGAAAACAGGGAGCCATCAGAAGAGGGATAATACAGAGGACTTAGATGCTGATACAGATACTATTGATTTGGAAAGAATAAAGAACAAGCAAAAGAGAACAGTTGGAAACCATAAAAGAGTAGGAGAGTGTATCAGGTTTTGAAAGTGCTCTAATTGCAAAGAGAGAAACCACAAGCTAAATAGGACAAAAAAGGTGTTGCCTACCTACTGGGCTGCATCATGTCATCATTATTTCTTTTGGTGTGCTGCAAATAAGTTCCTCTGGGCAGTTTTTGATTCACATCCCAGTGAATGCAGAGCAGGCATGGCAGCTGCTTTTCTGGTCTCCTGTCACCCACCTGGTGTGTTCTGCACCCAAAATGCTCCAGAAGTTGTGATCACATGGGGGGGCATCTTTAAAAGCCTTAATTCCTGAGGTTTTCAGTTCCAGTTTTAACATGCTGCTTTTTTAACCGTAAACCTAGAAACTTTTTTCCCCTAATCAAAGCTGCACGTTGGTCACATGAATTCAGGATCTGGAGCTGAAATCCTTGAAGACCTGCCCAAAGCTGTGATGTTGCACTAGTATTGGTGGTTTTTGCACCATATGCGTGCTGGTAAAGCTGCACGCGACATGCTCAAGTCAGTTAGTAATTCCCATTGACAATACTTACTAGGAAGGAAAAATCTTTTTAGACTGCACATTAGCTGGGCCTTCTGGTGGATAGGAAACCATCATAATTGTAATCTCAGGCATTTATTGACTGATCCTTCAGGGCATAAAATACTGACGGATGCATGGAAATAATTGTGTAGGTTACTAATTACTTAGCAATGACTTCTGCATTTGAATTGTGGGCTCTCACAGGGACCCCAGGGAGGGCTGTTTTGAGCAGAACCACAACTTCTAGATTTTATTCTCATTTCTTCCCCAGCTGCTAAATGGCCCTGGGCAAATCATAGAAATCAAATCAGGCAACTGCTCTATACTTCAGGTTACTGGCCTGGAGAATATTAAAACAACACTTACTTCTCTATTCATTAATATTTCAGCAGAGACCCTGTGCCTGCAGTTATCTCCTATTACAAGTAGGAGGGAGAAAGGGGAAGCCATGGTATTTCAGAGGGCTGTGCTGAATGCAGCAGTGGAGATGGCCGCTGTGCAGAGATGCATGGGGACATTAGAATCACAGAACAGTTTGGGTTGGAAGGGACCTTTAAAGGTCATCTAGTCCAACTCCCCTGCAACGAGCAGGGACATCTTCAACTAGATCAGGTTGCTCAGAGCCCCGTCCAGCCTGACCTTGAATGTTGCCAGGGATGGGACGTCTACCACCTCTCTGCGCAACCCGGGCCAGTGCTTCACCACCCTCACTATAAAAAATGTCTTCCTTATATCTAGTCTAAATCTTCCTCGTTTTAGTTTAAAGCCATTACCCCTTGTCCTGTTGCAACAGGCCCTGCTAAAAAGTTTGTCCCCATCTTTCTTATAAGACCCCTTTCAGATACTGAAAGGCCACAATAAGGTCTCCCCAGAGCCTTCTCTTCTCCAGGCTGAACAACCCCAACTCTCTCAGCCTGTCCTCATAGCAGAGGTGCTCCAGCCCTCTGTTCATTTTTGTGGCCCTCCTCTGGACCCGCTCTAACAGGTCCGTGTCTTTCCTGTGCTGAGAGCCCCAGAGCTGGATGCAGTACTCCAGGTGACGTCTCACCAGCGTGGAGTAGAAGGGCAGAATCATCTCCATCGCGACCTGCTGGCCACACTTCTTTTGATGCAGCCCAGGATGCAGTTGGCTTTCTGGGCTGCGAGCGCACATTGTCAGCTCATGTCCAGCTTTTCATCCACCAGTACCCCCAAGTCCTTCTCGGCAGGGCTACTTTCAGTCCCTTCATCCCCCAACCTGTATTGATACTGTGGGTTGCCCCAGTCCAGGTGCAAGACTCTGCACTTGACCTTGTTGAACCTCATGAAGTTCACATAGGCCCAGTTCTTGAGCCTGTCCAGGTTCCTCAGGCATGTCAACCGCACCACTCAGCTTGGTGTTGTCCGCAAACTTACTGAGGGTGCACTTGATCCCACTGTCTATGTCATTGATGAAGATATTGAACAGTACTGGTCCCAATACAGACCCCTGAGGGAGACCAGTCGTCACTGATCTCAATCTGGACATTGAGCCATTGACCGCTGCCCTCTGGATGAGACCATCCAACCAATTCCTCATCTACCAAACAGTCTACCCATCAAATCCACATCTCTCCAATTTAGAGAGCAGGATGTTGTGAGGGACCATGTCAAAGGCCTTACAGAAGTCCAGGTAGATGACATCCGTAGCTCTTTCCTTGCCTACTGATGTAGTCACTCCATCATAGAAGGCCACTAGGTTGGTCGGGCAGACTTTGTCCTTGGTGACGCCATGCTGACTGTCTCGAATCACCTCCCTGTCCTCCATTTGCCTTAATGTAGCTTCTGGGAGGATCTGTTCCATGATCTTCCCAGGCACAGGTGAGGCTGACAGGTCAGTAGTTCCCGGGGTCCTCCTTTCTACTCTTTTTAAAAATGAGTGCAACGTCTCCCTTTTTCCAGTCACTGGTGACCTCACCTGACTGCCATGACTTTTCAAATATTATGGAGAGTGGCTTGGCAACTACATCAGTTAATTCACTCAGGACTCTGGGATGCATCTTGTCAGGTCCCATAGATTTCTGTATGTTCAGGTTCCTCAGGTGGTCACGAACCTGATCTTCCCTTACAGTGGGAAGGACTTTTCTCCCCCAGTCCCTGCCTTGCGGTCTTTCCACTGAAGAAGTGTGGGAAAAGAGGTTGCCAGTGAAGACTGAGGCAAAAAAAGTTGTTGAGTACCTCAGCTTTCTCCTCGTCTGTTGTTAGCAGTTTACCACTCTTGCTTATCACGGGGCGGGGCAGGGGTACGCTTTCTTTGACCTTCCTTTTCTGGCTGACATACCTGTAGAAGCCCTTCTTATAATTCTTTGCGTCCCTTGCCAAGTTTAGCTCCAACTGCACCTTGGCCTTCCTGACCCCGTCCCTACACAACTGGGCAGTGTTCCTGTAGTCTTCCCAGGATACCTGTCCCTGCTTCCACTGCCTGTGCATCTCTTGCTTGCCCTTTAGTTTGATCAGCAGGTCTTGACTCAGCCATGCCAGTCTCTTGCCCTCCTTTCCTGATTTCTTCCACCTGGGGATAGAGAGCTCTTGTGCTCTATGGGAAGTGTCCTTAAAGATCTGCCAGCCCTGTCCTGCTCCCTTGTCCCTGAGGGCAGTTTCCCAGGGGGTCCTATTGACCAACTCCTTGAAGAGCTGGAAGTTTGCTTTCCTAAAATTCAGGGTCCTGACTTTACCCTTCGCCAGACCTATATCCCTCAGGACAGTGAACTCCACCAGTGCATCATCACTGAAGCCCAGGCTGCCTCCAGTCTTGACGTCACCAATTAGCTCACTTGCGTTTGTGACCGTCAGGTCCAGTATCACATCCCCTCTGGTGGGGCTGTCTGTTACCTGGCTTAAGAAGTTATCCTCCATGCACTCCAGCATGTGTGTGGGCACATTAGCATGGTGGCTGAATTTTGAATGGGGATGGCTGTGTCGCCGGGGTCTGGCGAGGCTGTGTTAATGAATGCCTGCCCAGCACTTAGTGATCCTCAAAAGAAAAAGTGCTGCACTTTATAACACGTGAAGGGTTATTACATTATAGCGTATTATTGTCAAGGCATCATCTTTCATTCTCAGGACAAGTGTTATGTGATTGCCAAGAGAAGTAATAAGTAATCTGCATTAGTCTCATGACTAAGATGTAATGGGGTGACTTGCTAACATTTTTAAAGTGTATAAAACTAGCTACTGTAGACAGGGTCTCCGATTGTGGTACTTAATGAGTGTAATAAATTACCTTAATAGTGCAGTTAGAATTTCAGCTGAAGTAGAGAGGTGTATTCAGCAACATGCTTCAAATCAAGATGCCTTTAGCCTAATTTAGCTGATGTGCTAGCTCTCCTTGGGTTTCTTTGTAGCAGAAAAAAGTGCTCCCCCAGCTGCTTTAGCAAAAAGGCTGGATTTTCTTTGCTGCTTTTCTGGTGTCTTCGCAGACCAACTTGGTACAACCTTGAAATGAGAGCTGTGTCTGTGGCATGCAAAACATGACAGGGAGATCGGGCAAGTAAGGGCGGCAGATGCTGGGGATGCCCGTGCAGCGGAACAACATGTTCCGCTTAATAAGATAAGATCCGCTTATTAATGTCTCCATACTACAGATTGACTCAATAAATCATAATGGCTCCTTTAGCACTGTTACAATGTATCATGTTGAATATCCACTTATTAACATCTGTGAACTGCAGAAAGATTCCTGTTCTATCTTTGGCTTTTATACTTTGCTTTCTTTTTTTTATTGTTATTTTTTAAACCACTAGTGAAAAAAAAAGACAAGTTCTTGTGTATGTGCATGACTATCAGTGTTAAGCATGAGTGCTGCTGTACTGAAGTGTCATCTGATGATAATGCTTCATTCTACAAACAGCTAAAGTGGTAGCTGAGTAACTCTCTCTAAAAGCAAATATCCAAACATCTGATAGCGTTTCAGAGTGGTTTTGAATTTTCTATGGAATTTCTGATTGGCTTCTGTCTGTGCACTTTCAATAAGAAGTTTTCCAATGTGAGCTCTGTCTGAAATTGTTCATTAGCAGTCCTGCTTTTCACTATTTCTTGATGCATCTTAAAACACAAACCTTGAGGGAAGAGGTTCTTCCCAAACACCTCTGGCCAAAGAGGATATGGTGAGCTGGATGGTTTTTTCCTAAGTTAGATTTCGGGTTATTTTAAGGCTTTATTTACTCTCTAACTGCAGTCTGCTCTGTTGAAGGCTGTTCATAGTAGTCCGTTGACAGATGCCAGCCCAGCACATTTCAGCATTGTTTCTCAGTGCTGGATGTCCTCGGGACTGTCTCTAGAATTGGCTACACCTTGCTGGTGTCATCCAGCTCCTTTGCAGCTGGGCAGCCCTTCTGCCCCAGGAGGCAACCCGGCCTTTGCAAGCCACGGCATTTCCCTACCGCTGCAGAGCTCGCCCTGCGCTGTGAGCTGCAGTACACATGCCACCGCCTTCCAGAGAGGCAAGGTGTTAATGGGACACGTCCTCATGGTGGGAGTATATATGTAAATATTGCAGTATTTGCAAGAAGAGTTGCATATTGCTATGGCTTAACATCGCATTTGCTTGATTCCTACAGCCTTGTGCTAGAGAGGGTGTGTTCCAGCTGCTTCTCCTGTGTTCTCTGTATATGCCATGCACAAGCACATGGTTATTTATGTTGCCTATTTTTTTTTTTTTAATCTATTTGCATGTGGATATAACAGTTGCTCTAATATAGATGAGTTTAGGAAACACCTTGAGCTTCCCTAGCCATCTCATGCCCCGCGCTACCAAGATCTTACTGCCTATGTGTTACTGTAAATATCTTTGCTTTGTTTTGGCTTATTAGAAATTTTCCATGCATAAAATGTTCTTGGACGCAACTGAACATGAGTATTAACAATAGCATGTTGGCAATACCTAGTGATGCAGCAACATGGGAAAAATTAGAATAAATGAGACTTATTTGATCTGTAGATGACTTTCTGCTATGCTGTCATTACCTATAAGGATGCTAAGTGGAGTATATGTTAAATTTCAGGCATAAATTGAAATGCACATATTGTAACATTTTGACTAATTTAACAAGAAACCCATACTGATCTTTCAGTTAATGTCACCATTAAGAACTGCAAAAATTGACAGAGAATCTACTGCTTAAAGCAAACTGGATTTGCATATATTGCAGGTTAATTTTTCTGAGATCCCCTTCCTCTCCTATGTTTTGCTTCTGATCCAGATGCTGTATTTGCCGCTGCCTCCCCGTTGCCTGGATACTCTGGATTTCCTCAAGGCGATTGCTAATCAATGTGCAGTTGCAGCTAGGTGAATCCCACAGACAGCAGCCAGATCTGTCATCTAAATGTAGAAATCTCTAGCAGAATGTGATCTGGGATGAGAACAGACAAAACACTGTAGCAGGAGCTCAGCTCCCAGGAATGAATTCATCCTGTGCTAATCAGACACAAGCACTCTTGTTGGATTAGATGAGCAGAAGCTCTTCTGCTAAAATTAAGGGTCAATTGTTTTGGTTCTTGTACAGTGCAGAGAACAAGAGCTGCATCTCAGAAAAGAAAACAATTACATTAATAATTACATTTAAAGTCTTTATGTCAAGGCCCTGCTTCATTTTGCTGCTTATCTCCAAGGCTTTTTCCCAAAACACCCGTTTGAATCAATACAGTAAGCTACGAATTGCTTTTTAAAACATGAGCTCTTAGTGGAGTCCTTGTTAACACAGAGTGGTAGCTTTGAAGTTCAGATGCACTTCTCATGGACGCAGGGTCCTCTGTGCTACACAGAGGCTTTTGAGTTTCTTGGGTTTTTTTATAATTGCAAAATTATGCCTCACAGTAGGCGTCAGTAAATTCAGAACTGCGAGAACTCTGCTCTGTCCTTTCCTGAGAGACGAATGCACTCCTAGTCCCAGGCCTAAATCTGGTCACACCAGGAAAGCCAGACAAATTCTCCTCCCCAGAAAAAGAGAATAGCTACAGCAAAGCCAAACATCTACACGTTAAAGTAACTGAAATATATGGTTTGGGATCACATTTTTCAGCTGATGTTGTACCATTAGGTTTAATGCTGGAGCTCATGCTTGACCTTGCATGCAGCTCCTCTGCCTTCTTTCTCCTCTCTGTGTCAGCTCTGCCACCCTGTCCCCACCCCAGCAACCTCCACGGTCTCATCTTCCCTCTCTGCAAGGTGAACCACCTACTTTGATATCCATTCCACTTCAGACCCTGTTAGATTGTGTCTCTGTTCTTGTGCATTTCTACCTGTTCCAGAAACAGCATCTTGGATGGATGGAGTCCTTTCAGCTGTGATTGAATTGAATGGTGATTGACAAAAGTTTTTATGGATTAGAGTCATAGTTGTTTGCGTAAGGCTAGCTAATCGGTGTATTTTTGTGAATAGCATTTCAAATTCCAGGTCACATGAACAACCTAAGATTGTCTGTGAATTTGCTGTCCATCAGAGGAATATTTAATAAGACTGTTTTGTTATTTTGAAATATAAGACAAATTTTCCATTACCATTAGGTTTCTAAAACTTAAAAAGAAAGTTTTCTTGGCTGATAGTGTCGCTTTAATTCGTAAGCTGCAGGACAGGGTAGAAGCCACTGTAGATTGCTTTCATTGATTATGATCACTGCTTGAATTGGCAGAGGAAGAAGTGCTATGATGATGAGAACTTGTCTTATTGTTGTGATTAGCTGTTAGTAAAGTCTAATTACTGTGCATGATGCTAAAATGTGTAAGCTGCCGACACTTATGAGATAAGGACATGAAAAGAAATCAGTCATTCCAAATAGCTATTATGGTTTTTTTTTTTCATTATTCTTGTTATTTTTGTGCACTCTTCTGAGTGGCACTTCAGAGTGCATGGATTAAGTCATGGCTTTGACTGCAAAAGCTGCCATCAAACTTTGGTTGTGGTTAAATAAGCTTTAAGCACCAAGGGACTGAATAAAATAAGGGTTGGTGAAAGGTGATGACAAGGAGTTCAGTTAATGGTATGTGCATCTGCTGAGTAAATGTATTGTTATTAGCTATTAATTCAGATGCTGTAGGCAGGATCCAAATGTGATTGAGAAGAGGGTAAAGCTTAGACGCCCGGTTCCCATAGGAATTAGACAAGGGAGAGTGCCATTTCTGCCACGCTGGCTGCTTCAGAACTGGCGTTTCCACAGAAAAGTAGAGGTTTTCCCACTGTCTTGATCAAGAAACCTCCTTTGTCTGGGAGACAGGCTGCTCTTTCCCAGCTTTGAGACATCACGTTAGGGACACAGTCCTCAGAAGTTGTGCAGAGCTTCACCTGAGCCGTTAAGGGAGCTCAGCACCCCGGGGAGTCCTGCCATAACTACTGTGCTGACTTTAGGAAATGTTTCGGGATCCTCTGGGATGACAGATGCTTGTGTATGCACATGTAACGTGCTGTTAATAATTAGAGCTGATTGGATATTCAGTACAAATTACACTGGCTATGAAGTTAGCCCCTTCTTTAGGCTTACAAGTGGCTCACAAAACACTGTTAAAGCATATTTTTAAATGTATGTTTTTTCATAAACATTGACAGATTCAATTTGAACAAATAATGCTGAGTCTGAGTGTTTTAAAACTCTTACTGGGCTGTTCACTGTCAGTTGTTAATGGTGCACGTTTGGATTTCTGAGTCACAGGGTAAATATTTTCTCTTTCTAATTTCTAGGATTAGACATGAGTTTCAATGATAATTTTCAGTGCCAGTCCCTCCTAATGGTGTGTCTGCCCCCACGCCCAGGCCCACGTGCCATATCTTCAAAAAGAACTGTTTAGAGAAGAGAAATAGGTTGTACTGCATCCAGCAACCATGAGGAAAAGAGAGTATTTCCATTTTCTCTCATTCTCCGTGTCACCTGGAAGCTGGGTTGGAGCTTTTGTTTGCAGTTTTTCATCCTGAGCTGGGTTGTTTGCCAAACCTGTATGTCCTGGTGTGAATCTGAAGGAAGAGCTGTCATTTTTTGGAATATTGACTCAGGCTGAATCTGCCTCCTGTGGAGGAAAAAGAAACATTCAGCCCCAATGGCTGCATTTCCCATATTCTGCAAAACAAAGCCCACGCACGCAGAGCCATGCTCAGTTTCAAATTTGTATCTGCTTTTTATATGTGCTCGTATATACTTGTAGGGATCCTCTAAGACAGCACACTGTGTTGGTAGAAAATAATTAATCACTAATAGTAGTACCAAGAACCATGGCTGGTTTGAAAAGTGACTAATGATTTCAGTGGACGCAAATCTGAAATACTTCAGAGAAGCCTATTTTTCTGCTGAGGAACACCTCTCCATGGACTGTTAGGAGCTCCAGCCGTGCTTGTTCCTAGAGGAACTGAAAAGGAACAAAACTTAAAGGTATAATCATATATTTCTCTGTAGTTGGAGGAGGGCTGGTAACATCTATGCTATGTTCTTGTCCCGGAGAAATAAAAATCCACACTAGCAACATCTGTATATCCCCTTCATTCACTTTGTTGCATCCATCGCAAAAAGATTTAACTGTTTGCAACAGTCCTGAAGTAAATTTTGCACAAAATAGTAATGTGCAGTGCCATAAAGAAAAGCTGTTCTCACGTATATGGTACACACATGGATCTCTCTGCTTAGCAGTTAACATCCTTAGAAAACACACACTTTGTCTGGGAAAACAAAGAAACAAAAAAACCCCAAAACCCCAAAGTCTTCAGGAGAAATGCCAAAGAGCATAGGATGGCAGCAGGATAGAGCATCCTTTTTCTGCTCACCTACCGTTGTATTTTCCCTTTGCACTCTCTCTCCCCCATTCCTCCTCTTTTTGTATAAAATAGTCCTGCAGTATATAGAGCATAAGAATAATTTCTCTAGCAGAGCCTGCAACCTGCTTGAGGAGCCTCCGTCCCCATTAGAGGCTCTTTCCAGAAGAAGTAATTTCCTTCTCCCTATAAATTATGCATCGATGTACATTTAAGATTCTGAAGTGATGAACAGAAGATGAAAGCGTTGCAGAGTGTTACTGCTTCTATGAAGCTGAATCCACGACGTTGTATACAGGCTGGAACACACCTTGTTAAGACAAACCTGCACGTGTTGCTGTCCTAGTACTCCGGCTGTAAAAGCGTGGAGATAGGAGCTTATCCTACTTCTCCAGCCTCAGCTCTGTAAGGAAGACTTTTTCTCCTCTTGGAAGGCAGTGAGGTGGAAAGATGGCAATATGTGTCCAAAGTGGTCTTCCCGGATGGACTCTGCCAGCCTGAGCCAGGGTGATTCCTGCTCTCCCTTGCTCCTGATGTGTCCAGAGACCTTCCAGAGTTGCAGGTTGAGATCTGCAAGTGTTAGGGTGTGCATGATCCCTGTGGCCTTACCCTAAAGCTGACAACCCACACAGCTTCAGGGTTGTAAGGGACTTAGATGATCTAATGGGAAAGGCAATTCAGTCAGCTAAATGGGAGTCGAGATAAACAGCTAGAACTTCCAAACTGAAATAAGGATATGTCATTTGGAACGTCAAGTGTGTGATGACTGAGCAGTGTGAAATGCGTTGGGTGAGCTTGGAACTACTGTGTACAGCGGTGGGGCAGGTCAATGCAGACCTGCTTGGCTAACTTTAAACTCAGTGTCATGTATCAGTGTGTGAATTATGTTGTTGGCTTCTGCAACAAAAATACACATGCACATGTATAAAAATAAATGAAAAAAACCATCTTTTTTAGCACAGATGAGGTTTTAAACTGCCTTTGCACAATCTGCCTGTGGCATGTGGTTCCCATCTAGTGTAACAGCAGTAATGAAGGGGCATGTCGACTTTCTGGGGAATGGATATTAAATATATAATGTAATTATGTACTGAAAAATTGAAAAATAAGGCTTTCAGATTATACATAGCCTATGGAGATAGATGAAGAATGTAATTAAATGTACATGTATGTTTTAGGGAAGAATTTTGTGCTGCTGCCACAGTTGAAGCTGTATGCGTGCACCCCCACGTGGGTTTATACAGGGCTATATGGGAAAGCGTCCTTTATATTTTGTAATGCCAGAGAATATAGGGAAAATTTTTAAGTTCACCCTTGGAATCTGAAGGTGGCAAATGAAAATTAATAATAATTCTTGAAAGGGAAAATTTGGGGAATTTTATGTAAAAGTGTTGTATAGCACAGAGCATTGTATAAACAGTAAAAGATACACCTTGCAATAGGCCTGAATTCCTATAATGCCTAGTGCTGCGGGAATCAATTCCAGACCTGAGGTTCCTGTGGAGCATTTCAGGGCGAGTCAAGCACTACTGTGGTGTTTGAGGTGAAGTGAAACAGGAACAATGAAATACCTTCAAGTGGTTCTGGCATCAATGAACCTGCGCTTACTCTGTGTTTCCTCCGTGGTCACTTAAAATGACAACGCAGCATCCCAAGCACTTTGCACTGTTTGCATCTCATCTGGTGATGGCTGCCAAGAGCTGTGCGTTTGTGTAACTGTGGGCGCGTCTTTGTCCCGTCAAGTTCTGCTTTAAGGTCTGGTTGTTGTCTTCTACCCAAGTTGACCCAACTGCTGAGTTTCCTCTTTGAAGAAAACAGTGCCACGTGGTACCTTTCCTTTTCTCTCCTTTGACAAAGTTTTCTTTTAGAGAGAATAGTTTTTGCTTTTTAAATGCAACATCCACCCTAAAAGAACCTGTGCATTAAAGCAGGCCATCGAACCTTTCATCACTTCTCTGGGTGATAGCAGTCATGAATTTTTTATTTTCTGCAGGGCTCACTCCAGATCTGCCACAGCATTGTGTGGGTGCACACATGTAAAAAGACTACTAATTGAAATTCAAATGTAACGAGATGAAGTTTTGCTATTCACTATGACTGCCTTTTGTTTTAGCCCTTGTACGCTCAGTGCACCTAAACAATGCAACCATTGCTTCTCCTTTTAGATTCAATGAGAATAACTTAAAAGGCAAGAAATATTTCCGTGTCTGCTCTAGAGATGTAATATGCACCCCCAAAAATGGGAATGGCATGTGTTAGTTTATTTATTTACTTACTTGTGGGGACAGAGATTTTAATGGAACTGAAAATAAAACAAAATAGCAATCTTGCTGCTATAAACTGTTCCCTTTTGAAGATGCAAATGTGTTTCTATTGCCTAGGTAACTATTATGGAACGCCCAAGCCTCCCAGCCAGCCCCTCAGTGGGAAAGTGACTTCCACCGATGCTTTGCAAAACCTGCAGTCTGGCTCCAAGCAGTCGACTCCAAAGCGAACCAAGTCTTACAATGATATGCAAAATGCTGGCATAGTGCATCCAGAGAATGAGGAAGAGGATGATGTACCTGAAATGAGCAGTAGCTTCACAGGTAAAACAAAAATATTGCGGTCCAGCAATTAGGATACATGGGGAAGGTTTTTGGAGGGGGATTTTTGGGGGGTTTTGTTTTTAATGGGTTTTCTGCAAAGCTGTCAATCCTGGACCAAACTAGCCAACAACACCTGAATGGCAGGTGTCCAGGTGTGGACAATCACATGCACGGTTGTGTCATGTTCTAAAAAAGCCTTGTGGGATTGAGCTGGATGAGGAAAAAATGGGGAAAAGTTTAAATCCATTAGTTGCAGAAAGTTCAAGGAAGAGTTGAGCTATGGTTGACAGTTATAAACGGTATGAAATGGCTCAACCAGGATTACATTTGAAATTAATTATTGCTCCTTTCTAAATATGTTGCTGTCCTTCCTTTTCCTTGCATGTAGAGATACCTGTCACATACAATTACTAGGTCCTTTTCTCCAAGGTACCTTCCAGCAAATTGAGGGCTGCTTGCTGCAGGAATGAGGTCTGAAGCATGGATGCAGTCTCTTTATTTTGTGACGGCCTTGTGTCCTGCTGAACACAAATCTCAGTCCCAATGTGGCCATCAAGCATTGGCTGAAAGATCATTGGAAACTTTTGCAATCTGAAGTCAAGTGCTGTACAGGCAGAGCACAATACTATTGGAGATCAGTTGAGTTTCCACAGAAATCAACTGGAAGTTTGCGAAGCTCTGAGGACCAAGAGCTCTTCCCCTGTCTATAATCCTAGTATTCGTTAGCGCTAAGAGCGTTACTTCCTCAGCTCAGTTTCAAGCACTGAATTCATCTCTGTAGAATCATAGAATGGTTAGAGCAGGAAGGGACCTTAAACATCATCTAGTTCCAACTCCCCTGTCATGGGCATGGACACCTTCCACTAGACCAGGTTGCTCAAAGCCCCATCCAACCTGACCTTGAACACCTCTGGGGATGGGGCCTCCACAACTTCCCTGGGCAACATGTCCCAGTGTTTCACCACCCTCATCGTGAAGAATTTCTTCCTAATATCTAATCTAAATCTACCCTCTTTCAGTTTAAAACTGTTACCCCTCACCCTATCACTGCACTGCCTGATAAAAAGTCCCTCCCCATCTTTCCTGTAGGCCCCTTTAGGTACTGGAAGGCCATAATAAGGTCTCCCTGGAGCCTTCTCTTCTCCAGGCTGAACAACCCCAACTCTCTCAGCCTCTCTTCATAGCAGAGGTGCTCCAGCCCTTTGATCATCTTCGTGGCCTCCTCTGTGCCCACTTCAACAGGTCCATGTCCTTCTTATGTTGGGGACCCCAGAGCTGGATGCAGTATTCCAGGTGGGGTCTCACGAGAGCAGAGTGGAGGGGCAGAATCACCTCCCTCGACCTGCTGGCCATGCTTCTTTTGATGCAGCCCAGGATGGGGTTGGCTTTCTGGGCGGCAAGCACATATTGCCAGCTCACATTTTGCTTCTCATCAGCCAACACCTCCAAGTCCTTCTCCTCAGGGCTGCTCTCGATCCATTCTCTGCCCAGGCTGTATTCTGCCCAGGCTGTATTTGTGCTTGGTATTGCCCTGACCCACGTGCAGGACCTTGCACTTGGCCTTGTTGAATTCCATGAGGTTTGCATGGGCCCACCTCTCAAGCTTGTCAAGGTCCCCTTTGGGTGGCACCCCTTCCCTTCCTTTGAGGTGGGTACCTAGCAAGCAGCATTATCCACACCCTCCAGCCTTTCACAGCTCCTTCCTCTGGGTGCTCGTCATCACTGGCACTAGGTCCTTTGTCCTCTGATCACTTCCTACCACTGTGACAATTTTCTGTCACAGCTTCTCGTGAGTCATAGGAGCTGTCATGCCAGTTCCTACCTGCCAAAGTCCTGGCACTAATATATGTATAGAGGTTTGAAAGGATTTAGGCTGAGATATAGGTTTGGCCCTCTCTGGGTCAAACTGTCAAATGGCTTTGAGGGTTGTGCTCTGTTTGGCTGTAACCTGTTACATATTTTCAACCCAAATCACTCCTGGCTGGCCTATTCCCTCCCAGGCTGGAGTTTCTGTCTCTGCTTACTGGCTCCTTTACAAAGTTTTGCGCTGAGGGTAGTTTCTCACATGTTGTAACATTGCAGCAACCTCAGCCCTTGTCACAGGTTCTGATTTTGGGAAGAAGCTGGTGCGATCAGTTTGGTGCCCCTGAACCAACTCAAGCATCATTTCTCTTCCTTATTTTCCTCCACAAGATGAAATACTGGAAGATGGAGCTCATTTGTCACAACGTTATCACACCCTGGCCCCTTGCCTCCATTAAATGGGCACAGAATCAAGAAAAGAGTTATTTCTCATATACCAAAATGATTCCTTGTGCTTATTTCACATGTAAGCGTTCTAGCCGTATTAAAATGCTCCTGCTTCCTTAGAAGACCTCTCTGTTACTTGTGTCTTCCAGACTTTGGCATGTTTACACTCGCAGTCTTAAGCTGGCGATGATTCATTCATGCTTCTTTTATCTTGTCATCTTCTACCTAAAAATATCGACCACCAGGAAGAGTAGAAAGCAGCCAGCTGAGGGTACTCATATAGTCTAGATCTTTTTCTTCCCTCTTCTCCCAGTTTATTATTGTCAGTATCTTGTCCTTTTGTAATGGCAGCACACAGACTAGAAATAGCACAGGAACTGCACTTAACGTCCCCCCCCCCAAAAAAAAAAAACAAAACCAAAACCCAAGGCTGTGGGCTGTGAGTTGAGGAGGTCCATGGTCTCCAGTCTGGAGAGCCGAGGCAAGGTCTTGGCTGTGAAGCTCTTTCAGTCCCACTGCTTGGGGACTTGGCAGAGTGTGACACCGATCTCTCTGTATTTTGCTCGGTGTGTTGCCTGCCACATGTACTGGAGACTGGTGGTCTCAGGTGATTTGGAAATATTGCCATAAGTTTTCAACATCTTCGAGAATCAAACAGAGAAAATCCCATTGGTAGACACAGGGGTAATTTTAGAATTTGTGTGTTGTTGCCAAAACCTCTCTGTGAAGGAGTTAGGGGCACAAACCTGGTTTGTGGAGAACATTTACTGTGATCAGGGTGGAGGGAACAAGCAGCACTGTTTCATGGATACAGCTCAAAACTGCATGGATCTAAGCATCAGAAAGGTTTCCTTGGAGAGAGAAGGGCCAGATGCATAATAAAATACCCCTGAGTGACTTTGACTGGAAGGATATAGTGACAAGCCGTGGAATAAACCTCCTCAGACAGTGAGAGCAGGCACTAGTGAGCAGCAACTTGTGGACACGTGGTGTAGTGCTGACGTTCATTTTAATTTTTAATTTAAAAAAAACGCACTGCACTGAAGACATTCACCATTAGCTTGTTGACTTTGAGCTTCTGGCTACCTTCTGCACTTGTAAAAATCTGCCCTTTTGATCATTCTTCAAACAGGAAATTTTATTCTCCTAATCCCTGTCCCACAATTGGCACTGCGGGAGTGAACCTGTAAGCCTGCTCAGAAGCCCATTGAATTCATCTGCATCAGTGAGCCCTGGCCTCAGACAGCTTGGAAGACTTTGGTACCCCAGCAGGGCCTATTAGAGCAAACACAGTAGTTGATCACAGCTTCTGATTTGCGCTGGCGAGGGTCTGGCTGGCAGAGTGTGTGTGGGCAAAGCAAGCCCAGCCCTACTGGCAAAAAGACTGCAGCCTCTGCCCTGGGTTCATCTGTTGCTGTGCCTTGTGAATTAAAAAACAAGGAGAGGAAAACCATAAGGATAAACCCGGAGAAGCAAATGGGAGGAGAAAAAGACTGATTTTCAATTTTATTTGTGCTTTTTTATTCTACAGCAGAGTCTGGTGACCAAGACGAGCATAATACACATATCGTAAGAGAGACAGCCCCACCGTCCGTGATTGATAGCCACACCAACGTTCCCACCACGGAACCATCTCAGAACCTCCCTCAATACCTACCTCCTTCTGCCGAGGATAACCTAGGTCCTCTGCCGGAAAACTGGGAGATGGCCTACACCGAGAATGGAGAAGTCTATTTTATAGAGTAAAGCACATTTTTGTTGTTCTAATTCTGTCTCTCTCCCTCTCTCGCTGGGCATTAGTAAACCTCCGTGGATGCATTTTGTGTGTATGTGTGTGTATTAAATATTTAGTGTATACAGTTACGTTGCAGAGCTGTAAGTTCTTTACGGCTTCTGAAGAGGTTTTGCATTTCCTGATTGGATTAACATCCGAATTACTCCTGAGTTCAAAGGCAGAGGGAATTGCTTGTTTTATGAGGGTGGTTACAAAGGCAACAGACACTTCTAAAATATGGACCAGTTGTTTTCACGGGTGGAATGAAAGCTCCTAATTGAAAAGGCTGAGGCTTCATTTCTGGAGCCTGCCTCTGTGCCTAACGCAGCAGAGAGAATTCCTCTGGTCATGTGCTCAGGCGGTAGCAGAGCCAGGGAACGGACTTTGTGTGTTGTCTTCTCATCAGAGCAAATGGGCCAAATGTGTTAACATGCTCCAGTGGTTTGCAGAAGCCATACCTTAGTGCAGAGTAGGCACAGTTGGAGAAGTACCTCGTGCTCTGCAGTCTTTGCTTAAGAGCTGAGGGCTGTCAGCAGTTTTATGATGATATTGATTTTTTCATGCCATAAATAATAGTCTCTAATTATACTTGTCTAGATTTATTGAGAAAGGAGTAACTTATAAAATGGGACCTGTTAGTGGAAGAGATTTCTTGCACAGAGTTTAGCTAGACATTAAAATTCAATTAGCTTTTGAAACTCAAGCCCTTAGCTGCCTAAGTAGAGGAGGAGGGTGAGGAATTGATTTTGGATTTGATGGTCTGTTTAATGTGGTCTTGGAAACTGAGATCCTCTGTCTGTGTACCAGAAGCCAGTGGCCAGTTATTACAGAAGAACCTCCTTTGCTAATGCCCCCTCTGCTACTCCGGAGAATTATGCTGGATTAGGGCAGCAAGGGGAGCAGTCCTGCTCCGTCGTCAGGAGAAGGAACATTCGGCCAGGGCCAAGGAGGGGTTCATCAAAGCAGGTTTTCCCTTGGCTACAATGGCAGGGGGGAGCACATCCGAGAAGGGTGCCAGAAGATCTGACGAGCTGGGAGTACTGGGAGCACCACAGCAGCTGGGAGAGGGCTGCTGTAAAAAAGGCCGTTTTCCAGGGTGCTCTCAATTACTTGGAAGAGGCTCCACCAACTCCCTAGTGTAAGCCACAGTCTAGAAGGCACAATGCAAATTCTCATCAGCTGCAGATCAGGTGAAACTGAAATCTGTTCATTCTCCCGAACACAATATTCTGCCCCTCATTATGTCCTCAGGGTGCCTCGTTCCTTGATGTACTTTCTGGCTTTAATGTATATAACACAGCCTGAGTAATAGCCCATCCAGGCTGCCATTTTCCTCCCTGGAGGAGGACAGATGATGAGCACTAAATGCTGTCCAAGCAGCCGGTTGCTCCATTTTGTCACCACGTGGGCTCCTGCTGTCCTTCCTTACGGGTGCTTCAGCAAGGGGTTCTGCTGCTGCCACCAGTTTCCCCAAAATCCATCCCCATCGCCGCTATATTCTCTATGCGCATACGTTCTCTTAGCAGTGCAGGACTGAAGCGCCTTAAATTGTTAGACCTTTTGCAGGAGAATCATACACGTGGTGGAAAAATGTAGCCTGCATACACTGCTGTCTGTCTGACATGAAAATCTGGTGGCACACCAACTGCTTCCTTCCCTGCAGTGCAGATTGACCATTTTGAGGATACATACGCATAGGGGGTGATTTTGTGCAAGAACGTGTTAGTGTGGACGCAGCACTGAATGACTGCAGTTCTGTTAATTCTAAGGACACCCTGAGCCTAGAAACAATTTAGTCTGATTTGTATCAAATTAAGAGAGCAAGCTAATGAGCTGTGTGGACCCAAGCTGGCTCAGATGTCTGTACCGTCATCTACAGCACTTTGGGTTGTCAAGTCAGGGTGCTGACGGGAACAGTATAGGAACATCTGAGCTGCTTGCACAGAACCAGCACAGGTCCAGTGGGGCCAGAGCTGCGTGTCAAATAACCAATCCTGATGGCTTGTAGCTGAAGCAATTTGGCTCTTGAGATACGTTTCTCTGGTGCTTTAATTGGGATTTTCATTACCCAAAGTATCCCAGCGCCTCATTACCCAGCATGTAGATCTATGCACGTTACAGGTCTAACACAATTCTGTCCCTCTGAGTGTATGATCTGAAAGGTGTTTAGCTAAATTTTCTGTGCCTCAGCAAACAATACTGTTGTGAGCCTTTGGTGAGCGAGACAAAGTTGCAAGAAATATGCAAATATTTCATTGCTCTCCTCCCATCACCCTCTTTCTCAGCTAGACTACAGACTTTCTTATTTATAACTTGGCAGAACCCCCTCTGCCTTATTGCTGTTAATTTGCCTTACTTGCTGAATTTCTGCCATTCAATGTTCTAGTTGGCAATTAATTGCTCTGAAGCATACAAAAGGATTAAATGCATTTGCTCATCCTGCCTTGGGAGAGCTGGGTAGTAGGATGTGTAAAACAAGGACTTTTTATTTACACACTCGGATCCTAGAGGCAGGGCAGTCCCCTCTTCTTGCAATAAAATACAAGTTTGCTGGTCGGTTGTTAGTTCCTCAGGGATCGTAGCCCTCATTACAGCATTTCCAGCTATGTGAGAGTGTTGTGAGGCTTAAGGTTAAATTTGTAAACCTCTCTGAGACCTTGAAGGAGAAGTAAATAGCATTACTGTGGTATTGAAACTTAAAACTGCTAAGCAGTGTTAAAGGCTAAGCTAGATAAATGATACCTCAGGGACTGGAGGGCTATCTTTGCACGTTATGTCTAAGATGACATCAGGTTGTAGAAGAGGCATTACATTACATTACAAGATTGTCTCCGTATGCAAATGAAAAGATGGGAGAAAATAATTTCTAGAAAATGTATTTTAAGCCTGTTTACTATGCAGCCTTCACTGCTGGGACTGGCATCAGGATACTGTCAAGGGACTTGTAGAAAGGAAGAGTTGAAAGCAAAGCTGTTCAACTTCCATCAAAGGCTTTGACGGAACATTTTTATTTGTGTAATTAAAAAGTTTTCACTGGAAACTTTGTTTTTGACTAATGCTTGGGTCAAATCTAGACAAACGTCCAAGGTCTTTTGCAGGAACAAAGGTCTCTGCATGGTTTAGGGAGTAAGGGAAACTTCTGTCTTTTCATCAGGAGGCAAATGGCTCAGAGGCAGCTCCTGGAATTAAGAAACAAGCTACCAAAGACAAAAAGTTTGGAAATTAATATTATCATATTGCAGCTTTCACATGCATCCTTCTAGTCAGGAATGCTGATTTGTGTATTTTCACTTTTCACCTTTGTGTTTTCAATGCCAAGATTCTTGTGATTTGATAGAGTAGTTCACAAAACATCAAATTATAATGCTATTTCTTCTGAAGCAAAAGTATGCCTTCAGGTCTGTTGAATAATAAAGAGGTTATATACTTTTATGTCACTGGTACTTCAGCTCTGCTTTATTAACAAAGGTCATATTTCCATTTTTGGTTTCCAGCCATAACACAAAAACAACATCTTGGCTAGATCCACGGTGCCTGAACAAACAGCAGAAGCCTCTAGAAGAATGTGAAGATGATGGTAAGAGACTGAAAATAGTGAAATAATAATGTGTTTGGTCCATTTCTAGGTGGTTTTCTTCTTTTCCTTTTCCCCTTTCCAATAACCTGTGTTCAGAAATACTTTTAAAAAAAAAGTTTATTAGTAAGCACATAGAGTCAATATCCATTATGTTGTTGTAAAATCACTGTCTGTGTATGTAAGATAGCCATTGAGATGGAAGATCATACAATAGAAATCAAAGAAGTGCTAAAAGTAAGAGGCCTCTGTTTTGCAAAGGCGTTTGAATAGTCGCTGATGCTGAACAAGACTCAAAGTTTTCTAACATGTTTGCTCCTTGGATCGCTGCGTAGGAGGAGAGCAACTGAGTCTCTGCGTGCTCCATTGTGTAACGCTTCAACCACCTGCTTTACATGAATTGAAAGAGTTATGTTATTATTTCCTTGTTTGAGCAGAAATAACTCAATAGCTTCACTTCTGCTGTTAAATTCTGACGATCCACTTAGTGTTATGATTGCTGAAAACTAATTCCATTTGAAAGTGTAGATTTTTGCCACTGAAAATTTACACTGATGTAATTTTGTATTCCTTGAGATGTTGGAAATGCAAGCCACTGTCCAATTTAGAGCAGCCAAATGCAGGACTGTTAAAGGAGGTTCTTTCCCTGCATCCTTTAGGAGATGCTGGAAGAAACAGGGAATCATGATGAAAAGAACTTAAATGTTTGGGAAAACCTCTGTGGAAAATTTCATCTACTGACCAGGAAAGGGGGTGATATTCTAATGCATCATTTTGGCTAGCACAATGCTATCGTGGTAGACGTATCTTAAAAATTGAAGGGTTTACTTCATCAGTGTTGGTGCTGTCCTTGTAAAATTAGTTTTCATAAGATGATTAACCTCCTACTGATGTGAGTCAGCTCAATAAGAATTATGATTTTATTTCAGAAAAGAATCAACTCAATCCCTTTTCACTGGTAGGTTCAAACCTGGCCTCCGGACCTGCTGTTACTATTTTTGCACATGCAGTTTTTCAACCTCTGCTTCCTTTCGCATGTGAGAATTTACCTGTGCAGCCTTCGCTGTCGTGATGGAGCAGGTCCCCAACTTCCTAGTGCGCAATGCAGCATACCCCCAAACCACAAGGATGTGCAAAGCCCAGGCTAAAACTGAGCTGACGCCTGCTTCAGATCCTTAGCAACTGGCGTCATCTGTAAGGAGCGAGCGGAGGGAGCTGGATTAATGAAAGCCTTGCTCTGCGCCTAAAAATGGATATGTCAGTGGGTAATCAGAATTGGAACAAAATTAAGTAATAGCGTATGCAGGCAAAGCTCCCTCCTCCTTGCAGTTAAGCATTGCTGGCAATTTAAAGAAGAGGTTGCTAAGTCTCAGCATAAGCTTTCCTCTTTCAGAGGGTAGTTTTCCCTGAAGCACAACTTCTGTCTCAGCTTTCTCTACCAGCAAGACTCCCACTACATTGATAGCCCTGGTGATGCCAACAAGCAGCAAGAGCCGCTGTCGGTCGGCGTGCCTCGTGCTGTGCTCTGAGCCAGGGCAAGGAGCAGCCGGGACGATAAGTCAACAGCGGGTGGCTGAGCTCCTCTATTAAACTGTTTTAAGTCTCCTCTCAGAAAGGAAGGTCTTTCAAACCTCTTGTTGTCTTAGCAGTTATAAAACAAGCATTGGGATAATTTATTTAATTGGGATTAGAAACATACAGCTGGGTAATTTTTTTTTCTATTTAATTAAGTTCATAATTTTGCAGAGTAGTGGCATTTTTGTGTATCAGGTCCTTAAAATGAGTAAATTTCATCTTTCCCCACACCCCTTCACTTCATTCACTAAGTTGCTCATTAATGAACATTTTTAACATTCAGTAGTTAAACCAGTTGCTTCATAAATACAGCAGTGCACTGGACTGTTTTGCTTGGCTGCTCTGATCTTGCTTTGCACATAAGAATAATCATATTTCAGAAAACAACGTGAGCACAAAGAAGAGAGAAGGTTATTTTTACTGCATTGTAGAAGCTGGACATTTTTGGCAAGGGTCACTGTTGGGAATATTTCCACTGAAGTCAGTGGGATGACTCCTCTGTTTTGTTTGTTGTGTGTATGTGGGCATGAGTTTTCAGGCTGGATCCCATCCTGTTTGTGGTTTTTATAAATGTTGGATATCGTTTCAGATTTGTTTGGGTGCAGTTGCCTTGTGTTTTTTCTTCATCAGGATACGTGTCCCTAACAAGTTTTTGGTTGTTTCCAGTTGTTTAGGCTATCAAAAGAAATTGCAATTCGTATTTCACAGTAATGGTCCTAAACAACTGTTTTGGTAGAATATATAGCAAACAGGTCATGGAAGTGGTTTTTTAGGTGTCTGAATTTTCAAAAGCAATGCTGTGACACTACATCTGTTTGCTTCTATCATTCATTTATGTGGCTTATACTTTACTGTATTAGGTCCAAGATTGTTTTTACCATTTTTGTTCAGGTTTTGTCATCATCTTTCATTTTCAGACTGCATTATTATTATTTATAGGCTAAGCAATACTTTAATCATCTGTGTCACTGTTAACTTATGAATATGGAACAGAAAATGATAAATGGAGCAACAGTGAATATTGATGGCTTTGTGTGTTTGAAAAATTACGGGATCTTTGTCCCAGGTGCCCCACTAAAACTGGTGCATTCCTGTAGGTGCCTCACCAGTGCATCTGGACTTCAGTGTGGGCCTTTGCCTCCAGTTAAACAAGGCGCTTCGCTTCCTGTCTATCTTAAGTCATCTGAGTAGTTACAGTGAAGTCAATTGGACCTTGTATGCACATAAATTTAGGTACTTTCTTGAAAACCTTGCTACATTAGTTCTTATTTAGATGCAAGGTTTTCCTCTCAGATTTCTTCATTAGTATTCAGGTCTGTCCTGCTGATAGATCCATGTGTCTACAGGACGGGTTGTGAAGGTCGGACCATTCAGATATGACAGAGAAGCTTCACTACAGTGAGAACAACACAAATGTATTACTTTGCTGTATCAAACTGTGGCATGGAAGTAGTAAATTGATACAGGTATTTTGAGAATGCAAGAACCAGTTATTTCATTATCTACATCAGATCCATCAATATTCTGAGCACTAAAGGGTGATAAATGGAAAGCTTGGGCTCGGTCTGTAGAAAATTAGTGCCGATTCTGCTGTTTGCTGTAGGGAATTTCTTGCTTGGTGCTGGTATCTGAAATTTTCTTTTAATTTTTTCTGTCTCATTTACTGCTGTTCCCTTGGAGAAGAAGGGGTACACACGGAGGAACTGGACAGTGAACTAGGTAAATCATCCATCTCTTGTTTTGATGTTTGCCTTCAACTGCACTGTTTTAAACCTTTAATTACTTACTTTCTCCTTTGTATCATTTTGCATCTTTCTGTTTTTTTATTTCAACAAGCCTAATTTATCACCAAAACTTCCCTAGCACGCAGAGCATTAATCTTCCCTTAGCGTCAGATCTACAGTGTTTTTCTTACTGATTCAGAGTTTGAAGAAAGCTGGAGGGCCTTGATCTTGCAAAGTTTGTTGGAAGTTGCTTCCTCCTGAACTGTGCAAAAGTCAGGGGATTTTCCATTGGCATCACTTGCTCCAGGAAAAAGCTTATATATGCCAAAGTTGAAATCAAGTAGCTAATGATGGTTTTTCATTGGGGCCGAATACGTTTCCCAGACAAGAGAAGCAAAGTGTGTTTTAGAACGTTTAAGTATTACATACAATGCTTCTGCTGAGCTTGTGAATGAAACAGCTGAAAATTTTGCCTCAGTAGGTGATTTTATAAACAGATGATTTTCGATGATGTGGTACACTTTTATTTGCTGCATCTTTTTGTGAAGAATGCTGTCTTGATATCTAATCTCAGCAGTGCTCATTCTGTTTATACTGATGGTGGAGGTAGTTGTTATTTCTGTTCAGCTATGCTCTAGTGCACTTGGAAAGCTTAAAGGCATAAGAGGTTGCATAGGATTTTATTTCCACTAGGTCTATTATTGCTTTTAAAGAGGACTGTATTTACAGTTTATAGTTCTGCGTACTGGAGGATTGTATTGCCAGAGAATTAACCTCTGGTTTCTGTAATGACTTGCAAGTAAGTGTATTCTGCTTCCCGCTTCTATGTGATTGATACGGCATCAGCAGCCAGCAGCTATTGCGTGGACTTTTAACACTACTCCAGGAACTGTTCTTCTGGATAATATGCCTGGAATAATGTTGGAGGCCTAACTTCTTTTACTGCAAGAATTTGAAAGAAACGACAATTTAAAGAAGAATGCAGTCATGTTAGTGGTACATTAGCATTATGCGCAGCTCACACAAATAATCAGCAGCAGACCAAGACACATCAGAAGTACGTGGATGCATACCAACAACCTGCAAAGCTTTCTCATGAAGGTCTTCACAAAGGGTGACTCAAAATAAGAGAGAGGTTAAAAAATTCAGAGCAAATTCAGAGGCAATAATGAAATGGAAATGTTCCCTTCTTTCAGTCTGATATCAGGATCTAGTGCAAGAGAAGAAGAGCTGAAAAAATAAATGCAGAGAAACTCATTAATTGATAAGCCTGACCCAAGTTTTGTGGGCACTTACGTACACAAGTGTTTTGCTGGAACATCATGAGATGTTACCTTTGTTTTAATGTAGATAAGCTTTATTGAGCTCACAGCCCATCAATACGCTGTTGAGATTTGCAAATGTTGCGGCGTAAAGAAAGACATGTTGGTTACAGCAACATTAGGGACGGGGCATGAAAACATATGGCCTATTCACTAATCGTAGTCATGTTTAGTATAAACTGGTTGTTGCCAGATATTTAGCTCCTTAGCTTGTCAACAGTTTCTTTTCTAAATATAAGAAAATTAAAACTTTAAGCATTTGCATAACCTCTTGTTTTCCAAAGAGGTGGATTGAATATGGAGTAATAGATCACCTCCCTTTTAACAGAAGGTTATACAAAGAACACAAAAGTTTAATCTTTGGAGTAGAATTTGACATCCATTTGACATATTTGGGCAGATCCTCCTGGCCTCACAGAGAGCAGTAACATCTGAGTATACTGAAGTCATCTCCAGCTCCTTTATGGTGATGCATGGGTGCGACTAAAATACCTGGTGGTTGGAGAAGTTCTGTTGTTTTCCCCTCTGTAGGGTAGGATACTAACCAAGAGCATCTCAGTAGGAATCCATGTATTTACCCCAGGCTTAAAAGTGTAAAATTGGGTATTTGTCCATTGAATTTACGTGCTGACAAATCATAGAATCGTGGAATGGTTTAGGTTGGAAGGGACCTTAAACATCATCTAGTTCCAACCCCCCTGCCTTGGGCAAGGACACCTCCCACTACACTTGGTTGCTCAAAGCCTCATCCAACCTGGCCTTGAACATCTCCAGGGATGGGGCCTCCACAGCTTCCCTGGGCAACCTGTTCCTTTGCCTCACCACCCTCAGAGTGAAAAATTTCTTCCTGAGATCTAGTCTAAATCTACCCTACTCCAGTTTGAAGCCATTACCCCCTTGTCCTTGTAAAAAGTCCCTCTCCAGATTTCTTGTAGGCCCCTTTCAGGAACTGGAAGGCTGCCATAAGGTCTGCCCAGAGCCTTCTCTTCCCCAGGCTGAACAACCCCAACTCTCTCAGCCTGTCCTCATAGCAGAGGTGCTCTAACCCTCTGATCATCTTCATGGGCCTCCTCTGGACCCACTCTGAGACTGCAGAGTGCTGGATGGATGTACCAAAATAGAAACCATATGGCTCAGTCAGGCTCCTAATGATGCAAAATGTTTTTGGGAATCTTATATTTGTGATAAAATCTGATGCTCTGTGTCATCTTCAGTTTGGCAGGAGAGGTAGAGAAGGGAGATGAATAATTTAAAGCCACTAAGAAGCTAGACTGTGCAACATGGCTATGGAGAATTTTGTCTTTTGCTTTAGGGAAATTTCAGAGGCTTTCCGAAGTCTGAAAGTGCATCTACATAATCAACAAGTGATATGTTGAAAGCTGCAGTTTTGTTCATTGTTACTTCTGAAAACATGGAAATGTGTACCTTAAATGGAAAGCTGCAGAGATAGAAAACTGGAAAGATTTTGGCACAGTACCGTTTTGGGGGTTAGGAAAGTGCTGTTTTTCTGACCTGTGAAAATTCTTTAAAAGACAAGAAAAAAAAAAATAATACCAAACCCTTTTGTGAACAGAAGAAAAGCAAAAAAAAATTTTTTAAAACTTTAAAAATGGAGCACACTTAATAGTCCAAAATAGACAAAAGATATTTATCAGGAAAAATTGTGGAACTCATTTTAAGGCATTTGTTCATTACTTCTCCCTTCCCTCATTTGCTTTTTATTTTTCTTCCACCCCCAGCTTGGTCTCTTTACCATTCTACTTTCACTGTAGTGCAAAGAATTAAATGGCTGCCACAAGTTGTGATTTTCCTGATTGCGTGCTAGGTCTTAATTTAATTGCATTGAAACTCTTTAAGCGACTCCCACAGTGTTTTCACCATTATGGGACTCCTTTGCAAACCTGAGAGTTCCCTTTGCGAAAAGACTTTCAAGATTGGCCTTTAGCTTTCTACCTTTTTTCTCACATACACTTGCACGGTGTAAAGGAATTATCTGTTTCTGAAGCGTTCATTTCAGAACGATCTGCTGATAAAATTGTGGAGTATTTTCATGCCCAAAAGTTAGCACTGGCTTGCATTTAATTGCTTATGTCTCAAGGAATCCAAAGATGTTAAACCCAATAGGGATAAAATAATGATAAGAATGGAAACCCTACCATATATCTGCAAGTAAGGGACATGTGGAGCAAAAACCATGAAAATTGATTTCATCTGATCTCCAGCCAATTCTGAACACAAGCATAAACTTTCAGTAATTAGTTCATGTGTGTTTGTATAGATTCTGTGCATCTCCAGTCTGGAGATATTTGTATCCTTATAGCAACATAGCTGAAGTCTATACATGCAGAACTAGATAGTTACACTTACTCTAATTAATGGGTCATTGTTGATTGTATTGGCTCAGTAATTGATGCCATTAATGAAAATAAATCTGTGTATTTGATAATAAACAAACATCGATTATTTGCTATCAGTCTTGTCAATTTAGTGATACATTTTGAGGAATTATTTTGCATGGAGTATTTGAACTTGTGTTATCTGACAATTTTTTTTTTTTTTTTTTTAATGAATGTGCAGATTCTGTGGTACCTTGAATGGTATGGTCACTTGCACAGTCCATAGCGTGGTGGAACCTTCTTTTGAGTCGATTCACAGTATTACACAAACACACCATTCTGTATTGTTAACAGGATGATTATTTCAGTACCCACAGCCAATGGGAACGTTGTGTTTAAGTGAGTGGGACAAGGATCAGGCCCTTAAGTAATACATACAGCTTTAATAACACTCAGTTGGATGCTGAAGTGATTTTATTGCATTCACTAATTATAGTTAAAGTACTATGTGCAGTCTAGAAAATCAACAGGAACAAAAGTGGATACATTTCCAAATGTTAATTTCATCTTCAGAACTGTTTGTTGTTGATTATGCTAATTAAAAAAGGAAATCTCTGTTACATGGGATTATGGCAATATGTGTTTTTACATTAAGTGCTACGCAGTGAAATACATCTGTGTGTGCCAGCCCCCCTTGGGTGGATTCCATATGCCGGGCATTGACCTTAAACTCACTTTGTCCTGTTTCAAGGTGCGCTTTTGCGTTGGGCTCAGGGCTGAGCAATGCGGTGTGAATCCCAAAGAAAGGAGTCTCTGTTAGTGTGCTACAATCTCACCCATCTTCATATGCTGGAGGTAAAATGCCTCTGGCCTATTGCCTGCATTGACGTCCACTGCAGTGCTCCATCCAGGGCCACTCTGCCCATGACGGTGAAACCAGGAGGGTACTTGAGGCACTCCTGGAAAGGAAGTTTGTTGATCATTGGTTCATTTAATACAAAAAACAAATCTAAAACTGACTGGCATGGGCATCTTCCCACTGATTTGCTAACCCAGCACAGGTAGGACAGGCTATGATGTTGGTGCCGTGCTATGCCAGCCTTTAAAAGGAGGCTGTGATCGTTCTGAGAAGCGTTCAAAGCGAAGTCTGAGCTACCAATGAGTTCTACCTGTCAGAAAGAACTGCACTGGAGGCTTCAGTAATGCTTTTTTCTATTTGCAGAGTTGCCTGCTGGTTGGGAGAAAATTGAGGATCCCGTATATGGTGTCTACTATGTAGAGTAAGTGCTGCTCTCTGGTTCTGGTGTGGCTGTTGGGCGGAGGAAGGCTCTCCTTGGCAGCAATCTGTGCACTTTGATGGTAGCATCTCACACTGAGGAGGAGGAGACCTGGCCCCTATATAGGCTGGGGGATGCCGCAGGGCCAGGGAGAGAGAACCGTGCCTTGCCATTCCCCATCCTCTGGTGGGCTCTGGCAGCAGCACCCTGGGCTGGGCTCAGGACAGACAGGAGCACCCCGGGTAAGCTCCAGGGGTGAGCTTAGTGGAGACAGGAGCACCCCTGGGTCAGGGCGTGCGTGCAGGAACCCCAGCATAAATACTTTTATCCAGAGAACATTAACAAGTTTGCAATTAACTGAGCTCAATCCCCTTCATATATGCTGTGATCGAAATACGAGTGTGCAAAGCAGACCACCAATTCAGTTACGCGTCAGAAGACACTGAAAAGGAGGAATGGGCAAGCCTGTGTGACCAGACAGCCACGGGAGAGGTTCTTGCATCGGGCTGTGTTGTTGTAAACAGAATGATGGGTTTACTGGGACTCTCTCTGGAATTAGAACAGCTTCTTCTTTGTCTAGATGTCAGATTGCTCCCTTGGGAAACCAGAGATCTGAGTTTTGTTTCATCACTGACCCCATAAAATGAATTTTTAATTATGTGTATACTCCTGTCTAGTAGGGTGGCTTATGATAGCCCTCACAATAGACATGGAATACAGCTTCTGTCTGCTTTGGCTCATTTCTGACCCTACCATCTGTGCCTAGGGAAACAAGGTTAGCAAACTGTATAATTAAGGCTTGACATTTATTTACCAAAGACATCAAGAATATTTTTCGGCTATTAAATGCCATGCCAAGAGGTCTTTCCAGCATTTTTTCCTGTCACTTTATATATACATGCCCGTTAGTTTTGTGGCACTTTTTAGAGATGAAATTAAATAGAAAAGTAACATAAGTTTATTTTACGTACTGTCTGTAAGCTAGCAAGATGGTTATAATTGGAGCATTTGTCTCTGTCCCTTCCAATGCAGGCACTCTATTACTGCGTAATAGTTTTTATTGAGAAACAACTGTATCATGAAAAAGTTTGTATCATTTTAAAGTAGTTATTGTTTTTCTTAACTTTCTGAAGATATCTTAAAATTGGAAATCTTTTACAGAACTCATGAACTTGTTTTTATTTGATTAGTTAAGTATACTTCCAGTGATTTAATATTGATCTTTAGCAGAAAAGTTCTGAACATAGCTATCTAGAGTGCTTCTATTGTAACTACTTGAAGAATTGCTTGTTTGTTGTTTTAGGGGTTGGGTTTTTGGTGCTAAAGACACATTGGACAAGAGACAATAAAATATCAAGTTCTTAATGGTAAACTTTGCTTTGGATACAAAGATAGGCTTTAAGCTAATACCATTTTCTAAGGTCTACCTGCTCCTCTGCTGTAGCAAAATCACTATTGAAAAATTGCTCTTGAATGGTTGATGAGCAGCTCATCTCAGCTGTAGCCATCAGCTGCAGAGTCTCCAGACCTGCTCCCACCACCCTGGCATCTGTGGCTGGTGTTCATTGTTTGGTTTCATAAAATGGTTAATCCTCTGTGGAGTGCATTGCTTGTCTGCCATGTTTGGGGCTGGCTGCTTATTTTTCCTTTTCCCAAGATTGATAAGAAATACTAGCTTTAAACATCTCGTACGGGTCAAAAGCCTGATGGCCCTCCAAGGAGGACAGCTGAAGTTTCACCAAATGCTGGTTTCCACTGGGAGTATTTGCTGGGGCTAATCATGAATGTATTTTGATCCATTTGGAGCCCAGCTTTTCAGCTCATAGCCTGCATTGCTGCAGATATTTTTAAGACACTCCGTGCATTGATCAGATAGCTGACAGATGTTACCAGTTGTTGGCTTTTGTTTTGGTTTGTTTTTTTTTAACTTCAGTAAGCCAGGGAATGACTGCATCTCCGGGAATGCAGGGATGACTTAGGCCTGTCTTTTAAAATGCAATCAGACAGAGCACCTTTTCTGCTTTAATCTCATTTTTCATGGATAGATTACTACTTTAATGTACTTGAAGGAATTAGCCATTCCTACTCAAGATACCATATCAATACTGGAATCGGCTTGTTTTCCTAAATATGCTTTTTGGCAGGACTAGGTGAGCTTTGCTCCACATACACTGCTGGTGGGTTTGTTTGGTAATTTACTCCTTTCCTCAGAGGAGTTTCATGCCTGGCCGTCATTCCTACTTGTCACATAAAGGGTTTCCTAATTTATTGCTCTCTTTCATCTCCAGCCACATCAACCGGAAGACACAATATGAAAACCCAGTTCTTGAAGCGAAGAGGAAGAAACAGCTTGAGCAACAGCAACAGCCACCAGAAGGTTGGCACCACTGAGGGTGTGATGATGGTTGGGGTTTTTAGGAGGGAATGTGCCCTCCCTCACCTTGGCAGCACCAGGCTAATGTGTTTGTCCTTCCTTCTTGTGGCCTTAGCGTTTAAAGGCAAAATGACGTGCATAGGAAAGGTTGCATATGCCCTTCACATAAGATGCAGCAAAGGAGAAAATCTAAACCATATAACCGCTTAAACGTAGTAGCTTTCAACCCTGTTAAAGAGGAGAGATTTTTCTTTTAATGTCCTTTATTTCTGGAAAGTTTCTAGACTTCCCAGAAACAGTTAAAACACACGTTTTCCTCTTTAATCTGCTCCATCAAGTTACTCGCTGTAGTCGGTGTTGTTCTAGTCTGCATTGGGACTCATAGGCTACCGAGGGGGATGAGCAGTGGGCATTTACATGTGCACTAGAGAAACCCCTCGGCATTGAGTGACTTCTTAAACCAAGACCTTTGGATGTTGTCAAGCTCTAACATCTAAAGTAATTTCATTATTTCAAAAGTTGGGGTTTTTTTCCTTTTTGCCCCCCCTTTTTTCTTTCTTTTTTTTGTTTGTTTGTTTGTTTTTTTTCTTTTAATGCAGCCCAACTGCAGTGAGGGGCCTGTGGCGTTTGGGTTTGTTTTGGTACCTTTGTAGCTTTCACACCAAGTTATTTCACAACAGTTATTATCCAAGAGGAAAATAATTTTGGCTTCAACGTTCCTCCTGCAGCCCCATTTCCCACAACATCAGCTCTTCTACTTAGATGCCATGAGTGCCATGGGGAATAGATTTAATACAAGTGTCAAGACCACTTATATGTAAATCAAGTCCCAAGTTTGAGTGTTAGGTAGGGTGTCCCAGCAGATGGATCAAGTTGACCTGGACATAGAGAGTTCTCCAGAACTGTTTTTTGGACATCCCGTTCATTATATTCCCTCTCTCTGTGACTCTGTTTCCTCTCTTGCCATGCTTCTCACGTCTCCTCTGCTTGAACCCCACACTCCCAGTGTGTGTACATGCACAAGCTCATAGTGCTGTCGTGAAACGAGTAACATTTCCCTCTCTGCCCTCTCTAGAATGGACAGAGGAGTGTCCCTCTCTCCCACCACCTGCTGCTCCAAACCATGTTTCAAACAACCAAGAGGCAGTTCGGGAAGCACCAGTGCAAGGTAACGACCTTGTTAAACCAGTTGTAGAAGTCAACAAGGTTTTTTTTCCTGAGAATGAAATTCCATCAGCCACCAGCAAAGGGAGTATCTCCATGACTAGTGTCACACATCAGGGCACGTGCCTGCTTATCTGAATTCCTATAGATTTTGAGATTAGTTGTTTCGAGAGACCACATTTGTTGCCAAATGCAAGAGGCAAATGAGATTGCCTGCATCAAAAAAGGTTTGTGGCTATTCTCTGTGTAGCGTTCCAAGTCTTTAAAAAGGCATGGTGAACACAGGAGTGACATCAGTGGGATTTAGCAGCAACTGCAGTGGATGCAAGTGCAAGTAGGTGGAGACCCTTTTCTACAGAGCTGTATGGGTATGCAAGAATTAGGCTTTTGCACCTTCTAAACCCTACTGAGTTTAGAATGTGGCTCTTATAATAAGATCTAGTGCAGAGATTTCTTTCTGTTCTCATAGTTCAACATTCCCTCCCAAAAAGTAGCACAAGATCTTACCATGTTGCACTGTGATTAAGACATGTTTGAGAGCCAAAGCCAGCGTCACCCCATTTCTGCATTCACAGGCAGGTAGAGTTTCAAGTTAAAGTAGTTTAAGAGCCCTGGAAACTGGTCAGCATGTTTAGGAGCTATGATGTGCACAGGTTGTCGGCGCTGTTTGGCAGGACCTTGGGTTTGGGGAGCTTGGGTGTCTTGGTTGCATTTGTGACATCTGAGTAGCCAGGTTCTGGTATTGCCAGGCATGAGTTTGCAACTTGATGGATTTTCCTTTTTGTGTGCTTTGAATCCAAATGAAAATTTGGGGGGCCGGGGGTAGGAGCTGGGGGGAACACCAGAAGAGAGAGATCTTCTGCCATTTGGAGAGCTTTGCATAGCTACCAGGCCTCCATGCTGAATCTGACATTCTGTAGTAACAGAGGGCAAAAAGGCACAAGCGCTTTGGCCACATGTTAGGGGCAAATTTACATCATGTTGAAGCTCCTCTGGGAAGCTCTGCTTGAGGAGGGAGTGATAGTATGTCCAGATACTACGGCCCTACTTTGAAGTTGTGCACGTGTACAAATACTTTATGCTATTAAAGCCTTATTTATTAGTGTCAATGGTCTGTGTATAGTCAGCTGCTCACAGACCAGTTGCTTGTCTTAAATAACTAACCAGACAGGACATGAATCATTCCTGAATTTGCAGGGTGAGCTGAAACACTGCCAGATTAGGTTGCCAGCAAGGGCAGAGAGTTCCACTTGTACCTGTTGCAGTACAAGTGCTCTCTGGTTACAAGCGGTTGTAAGTAGGCTTCAGCTTTGGCTACATCTAAATTGCATAGCAAGTGGGATGGCATTGCCCCGATCTGCAGGAACCAGAGGCTGGGGAAGGTAAGAGAGGGGGAATCTGGCTGGAGGACATCATCCTGACAGAGCTGGGAGCAGCCGGGGGGAGGCTGGCCCTGGGAGCTGGGAAGAACTCCCATGCTCCTCAGGTCAGCTGTGGTCTCCAAAGGTGAGCCTGGCAAGGGTGCTGCTGTCCCGGGCTGCCTTTCCTGCCGTGAAGAGCCAGGGAGCGCTCTCTGCTGCAGGTGGCAGCAGATCAGTCCTTCCAAAACAGATGTGCGGAATTTAACAATATCCGAAGCCCACAGCACATTCCTGAGGGTTTTAGAGTACATTAGAGTAATCCAGACTTGCAGCAAGGAAAAATGTGGGAGGTCTGGGGATGGTACCCTGACCACCAGGCAGCTGGGGTTAGGCATCTCATCAGAGTGCCCCAAAACAGCTGGTCTTCCTCGGGGAGATGCCTGTGAATGCCACCTCTGCCTTTTATACTGCCAGGCTGAAGCGAGGGCTGCCCAAGTGTTCGTGCATGGTGGTGCAAAGGACCTGTCATGCAGGGGATGATGTTAGCAGCCTCACTCAACTCTCCACCTGCTCCCGACTGCCAGCCACAAAATTTTGCAGTAACATTACAGGAGAGCATTTCCCTGTCTCAGCACCACTCTGAGTGACTTGTCCTAGTACCCGCTGATGAATCCTCCTTTCTTTCATTCCTTTCTCTTCCTTTTTCAGCGCTGCTCCCTCTTCTCCCACTCCTCATTTGCAGCAGCTATTTCCAGCTTCCCTGTCCCCCTGCCCTATTCCCAGGGGTTTCTGTCTCTCCCACTGATGGCACTGCTGGTGGGGACGTGGGCACAAGGACCCCTCCTTGTGCCCCTGGCGCTGCTCTCCCAGGTGGGGTTTTGTAGACAGACTCATTTAAAATGCGATCCCCTCCCAAATGCTGTAGGTGGGACATAGCCTGTGGTTACTACAGGGCAAGTTCACCCTGTATTTGTAGGCAGACGCCAGCAAGCTGTGCTTGTTCTGCTTGGCTTTTGAACCAGAAATCATCACAGGACCAAGCCCCGCTGCACGCTGCCTCTCAGCCGTGTTTGTTACTCAAGATATTGGGTTGCACTTTGATAGTCGGGGCTTTTTCGCAGCTTGGGGGTCTGAGCAGAGCATCTGCCCACAGTGTGCAGGATTACTGTGTTCCTGTGCTACCCTTCAAAGGCAGAAGACTGCAAGTCTTCACACTGCCCCCTCATGAATAATCTTCAAATATACTTGTTTTTTTCCCCAGTCAAAGGCTTACAAGTCTCAAATCCCCTCAGTCTCCCTCAAGGTCTCCTTTCTAAACAGAGGCCCACGGCAATGTTGCTGAAGTTTTTGAAAGTACGCCAGCTCTCCTGGCTGCGATACACACTGCTGATCCTGGAGCTGTCACCAGAGGGCTTAAGTGGCACGGTCTTTTCCCCTCTTAAGCATTAAAACAATTAAAAGTGCAAAGGTGTTTAGTTTTGGCACTGCGAAGTACAGCAACTGTGATTCCTTTTCCAAGCCTGTGGAACATGCTTTGCAAGGATGCGCTTTTGTCTTTGGAGCACCTTGTTCCCTCTTAACCATGCTCCCAGAGAGCATTAACAGCCCTCCAGTACGGCCGCTCCAGTCCCAGGCCGCTCTTTGATCCGTACTTCACAATGACAGTGTTTCACCCACAACAGGCAAGGAGCAGAAAGGAAAGAGAAAAGACTTCAAACCGTGTCTGAAGAACAACATCAGCGCCCTCCCCTTTTTCACCAGAGGAGGTCACAGGGTGGTAGCGATGGTGGGGCGGGGGGGGTTATGAAGTGTTTTGCCAGCGCTCAGAAGTTGCTTTTTGCTCGGTGGGTTGGGAGAAGGCCAAGTGGTAAAAAACATAGTGATACTCCTTTCTGCAGAAACTCTTGCGGCAGACTCCATCCATAGGAGGCATTTGTGCTATCCTTCCTGGGACAGATATAACCACCTCAGAACAGAGATAAGACATGTATATTTAAGCCAGCATTGCCAGCTTTAATACATTCCATTCCTTAAACCAGCTTGTTTTCCCCTTTGTAGCCTTGAGGCTTTGGTGTGCACAACCACAGCTAACAAAGCACCAGGTAGTAGGCTTTTGCTCACTCTTTTTACTGCATGATTGGATCCAAGCAGACGGGTGGAGCGTGATGAGGTGAGAGGATGCTGGAGTGAAGTTCAGTCCCATCCCAGCACACCGCTGTGTGTTTGTCCGTGTACTTGTTAGAGCGGGGAGGGGCAGAGGAAAAACAGATCAAACGCTCTTGCCTGCCTGTTTATAGATTTTCCAAACTTCCTACGCAGGAAAACCTTTTTTTACACGAAACCCTTCTGAGTTGAAAGGGAAGTTCATCCACACCAAGCTAAGGAAAAGCAGCAGGGGGTTTGGCTTCACTGTCGTTGGAGGGGATGAGCCGGATGAATTTCTCCAAATCAAAAGTTTGGTGCTTGATGGCCCCGCAGCGCTGGATGGCAAAATGGAAACAGGTACCGATGCTTTAAATCAAAATCACCACCACAACTTTGGCTTATGTTTCTACAGCTGGTTTTATGTGCAATTCATAAAGGACTGTAGTCCTCATCCAGGGGAAAGGCGTTCAGCTTTCCCACCAGCAAGCGGGGAAGTGAGATCCATTGAGGGATAAGTTCAAAATCTTATAGCAAGGCACTTTACATGCTGGAATTTCACTGCAGGTGTCAAAATGTCCAGCTGGGGTTCTGCCAGCTCCTGCCCTCCCCACGCTGACCTGCAGAGAGGAGCCAGCAGTTATGGGGTTCCCCATCAGGCTGCGGGTTGCTGCTCCCTGCTGTGGCAATGGCTGCGGTGGTTTTGTAGCGCTGCATCAGTGTGTTTGTGTATCTGCCATGCCGCTCACCTCGTCTCCCAGGGTATGAGCAGAGGAGTGGATTAGTTTGCATTTGCCTGTGTGGAGGCACCAAAGGCGAATTTGTTTTGCCAGAGATCAGGCCCAGCATGATGAAATCCTGTTGGGATTCACCTGATGTCACAACTCCTCGCTTGCAGGTGGAGCATCACAACATTAAACATCCCTGCATTGCAGCCCCAATGTTAAAAAATGAATCGTAACTTAATACCTAGATTTCAGGCTGAAGTTTGTCTGAGACACGACATGTAGCACCATATTTAAGCAGTTGGTATTCTGCTATAGCTGTCACGTGCTCTCAGTTTTGTTTCTGTCATGTGTCAGTGTAGCACAGTATATAACAGTCAGAGCTGGCCTTTGAAGTAACTGTTAAATGGGCCATATACCATAATTTGAATTTATTAATTTTTTGCATGAGCCAATTCCATTTTCACTTTCAAAAACATTTATGGACATAAAGGCTTTATGCAGTGAATCCATTGTGTACAGATAGTTCTTGCTTGCTCCTTTTCCTTGCAAAGGTACTTAAATGCTACTATTTACCTGTGAGTGGTACCTGTGGATGTTGCAGATCAGCTCGCAGGCTCTAGTCCTCATCTTCCCGGGGTGCACAAAACTTTCATGTTTGGTATGTCTGTCTGTGTCCTCTGCAGGGGACGTCATAGTCAGCGTGAACGATACCTGTGTGTTGGGGCACACTCACGCTCAAGTTGTGAAAATCTTCCAGTCCATCCCCATCGGTGCCAGCGTGGACCTCGAACTGTGCCGAGGCTATCCCCTGCCCTTCGATCCCGATGATCCCAACACGAGCCTGGTTACGTCTGTGGCAATTTTGGACAAAGAGCCGATCATTGTGAACGGGCAGGAAAATTACGACTCCCCGGCGAGCCACAGTAGTAAAACAGGGAAAGTAAATGGCACAAAGGAAGCGAGACCCAGCAGCCCGGCTGAGGTCTCCTCCAACGGACCCCATGGTTACCCCAATGACACAGTCTCTTTGGCATCTTCGATAGCAACACAACCTGAACTCATAACTGTGCACATAGTAAAAGGGCCTATGGGTTTTGGGTTTACTATAGCAGACAGTCCCGGTGGGGGCGGCCAAAGAGTGAAACAAATTGTGGACAGCCCGCGGTGCCGTGGCCTGAAGGAGGGCGATCTTATAGTCGAAGTCAACAAGAAGAATGTGCAGAGCCTCACTCACAACCAGGTGGTGGATATGCTGATTGAATGTCCTAAAGGAAGTGAAGTCACGTTGCTGGTGCAGCGAGGAGGTAAGTCTTCAAAACTGCTTTAAAATATTTCCCCTTGAAATTTAAAAAAAATGCATGTCATGAAAGACCTGCTCTCCTAAACTGCTCTGTAGAAATGGTTTATGTCTTGAGGTGTAGGAACTGCCCCAGGTTGGCAGTTGTCAAGTCACATAGATGGTTAAAATTATTTATTGTTTGATGACGCACTGGGGGGAATGTGCATGTAGTTCCCATGTGCACATGCACGGCACACGTCTCCTGGTAGCGCAGAAAAGGGTGGTATGGTTATATCTTTACTTACATAGCAAATCCTGATCTCATGCTTGTAAAAGTTAATTATTTTAAATATAACATGGACATTTCTTGACCTGTTCTGGGAGACGGAAGAGGCTGGTAACACATTCTGTAATTTGCAGCGTTCAAAATCAGATATCCAATGACTTTTCACTGTGGAAGGGTTACACCTGGGATACAGTTGGGAGTGGAGGAGAGAATTTAAACTCCTCCAAGCTGTAAGCAATTGAAATATTACTTCTGGACATGTTTATTTGCTGCACAATTGGGAGCTGAGCTCAGTTTTGGTTGCATTGCTGAGAGGCCACTGGCAGGTATAAAAACCACCCTGCAGGCAGTATGTCTGCAGCCCACACGGGAGCGTGGATGGTAACCTGTCAATGGGGTCAGTCCATCCACAGGAACTCTTTCCCTCCGCCGAGTAGGTGTAAAGTAATCTGAGGTAGCACACCCCACCTCACGTAACACGCTTTTAGTCTGGATTAAAATTACTGGCAGAGTTAGTGTCAAGCTCTGTGGGAAAGTCCATGTCAGCTGTTGAGTGCAAAGTCAAGAGCAGCGGGGTCAGCTCTCCCTGTCTCTGCTCTGGCATTGGCAGTGGGGATCTGAGCGGGACAAAGCTCCGGCCCCGCGGTCCTCCCTTTCCCATGCAGCGGTTTTTATGGACACATTGGTGCTCAGCGCCTCGCAGGGACAGGCGTGCTGCAGAGACAGAGTTAAGCTGACAAAGAGGTGCTGAACGCAATCCCCAGCCAGCCCTGGGAGGAGTGTTTGAGAGAAAAGTACTTTTCTGATGCCTTTTGTAAACTGTTTTGATTGTAGTAAGTTAGCAACAAAAGCCTGGCTGTATTAACGGGAGACAAGCTGCTTTCTGAATTTGCAACTCTGGTTTGTTGTTTTTAAAGACCTGTTTCAAGGAATTGAGGACATTGATTCTGCAATTAATAGCAATTCTGAAGAAAGCACTGCCTTTCTTATACTCCATTCTTTCCAAGTGCTTACTGTATTTTTGTATTTTGATAGTAAATTAAAAAGTAGAGAACAGAATATATTAAGAATTCTCCAATTTTCAAAGTGTGAGTTCCTTAAAGACTTTCAGTACTAGAGAGGTTTAAAAAATGCCCTGTGTTCTCATGATTAATATATGTACTATGGAGAAAATATGGTTGGAAGAAAAATAGCAGCTATTATTAATCCTCCTGGAGAGTGCATATATATCTGGTAACACCATACATTAATTATTTGAATTGTGGCTGACATTTAATAATCCTCCTTATGCCTTGAAGGCATAATGAAAAGATCTGATGAGGAAATAAAAGCATAGTTTTAATAAGATAGTAAATAGTTCCCTGGAAATCTTGCTGAATCTCTCTCTTCTTTTATTTAATCAAGATACTGACCACATGTTGAGCATTTGCTCTCACATTTCTAGATAGATACCACGTCAATCTCCGTGAACTGCCGCCCTCCCTCCAAGGTACTGACATTTCCATCTCAGCACAGAGCACTTGCAGTTCCAAATTTCACATTCTTGTAGTACGGAACTTAGAAACTGTGGTGGCCCTGGATCCACAGTTAATCATTGAAACAAGTTTTTCTTCACATCCCAAAGAAAGCTGGACTGAAAAGCACTCAGGTTGTGGCACAGAAGCCAAACAGAACGCAGACAGCAATAGTAGCCCCGAAATCAAAAACAGTCAGTTTTATTTAAAGCTTGTGAGATGGAGGTTGCTAAAACGCACCCAGCGCTCAGTGCTGCTCCACGTGAGTCCTTTCTCCCATAACTTTACCTCGTGTTACCCCTGCCAAGTCTTTTATCAGAAGTACCATCCCCAGACAAGGTACCACTATTTATTTTAGTCCAGTTACAGACATGTATTTGGCTCAGGTGCCTGATAAGCTTCTTCAGGGCTCTTGAAGCAGTTCTTCTTTAGCTTCAGTGTCAGTTGTCCTTTCCTCCTCCTCCCTCTGGTGTCCAGTGAAGAAAATGCTCAGATGCTGTCAGGCATCCTTGCATTAGCCGAACATTTGCATTTAGTCAGGCTTTGCGTGAAGCATCCCTGCAACAGTAAGGCTGGTGTTCAGAGCTGTCGAAAGGATTTGTCAGAAGTGATTACTAATAAGGCAGAAAAATATCAGAAAGAGATGTGTAATATAAGGGCAAAGCTCTGCCTGCTCCAAGCTACTGCTGCCCTCCCAACAATGAGGTTTAATTGTTAAAATGCAAACCCCCAGCTGCTGAGAGCAGCCTGTAAAATATTTACTGTAAAGTATATTCAGCTGAAGCGCTGGCTTATGGGAGCAGACGAGTGCTGCCGTTGCCTTTGAGTGAGGAACAGAAGGGTGATTTCAGGAAGGGTGAAGCTGAAATGCCCCCTCTCTGTGCTTGGCCGCTCCTGGGTCATCTGAAAATCATTTGCAGGACTCGTACAAGATCGGGGTAGGGGGACAGATGCATCAAGAGAGGGACAACGTTACGTCACTGAGATTTTGCTTTCCAGAGGCCCCGTGGAAAACTTGCCTTATCTATGTTCTGATGTAATTTTTTATTTTCCCCTTCCCCCTCCCCTCGCTAGGCCTTAATTATATTATTGCTGTTGTTTTCCTATCTCACTTATACATAGTGCTGTATAAAACTCACTGAGCATATCTCGTGGTTTGGACTTCAGCCCTTGAGGGGTTCAGGAAGGATGAACTCCGAGCAGAGGCAGGGCGCAGAGGAGCCAATTGTGCTGTACGCGAGACCAGACCAGAAAAGCTGCTTTTGCTTAGCAAAATGAACGGACAGAGAGGACAAAATTATTTTCTCTAACTATTAGGTAGGAGAGACAGGAGATACTCAAACTGAAGAGAGATCTTGGCTGAAGAACAACTGGGTGTTGTTCGAATGTGAATAATGTAAACTGTAAATAAGAATAAAGTGCCAAACCATTAGAGCCTGTAAGTCAAACTGGAGGAGGCGTAAAGGCTTTACTGCCTGACGGTGAAGTCAGCATGTTTGAAGGGGATACAACATGGTGCCTGCAACAGCAGAGGAGATGCTTGGTAACCCACCAGGGACCATTCAAGGGCTGGGTACCTGAAAGGAAACCAGCACGGCTGGTTACAAAATGCAGAATTAAGCATATGTTTTTGTCCCTGCACTGCACAATGTGATTACACTTTGCGGTTATTTTAAAGAATTATTGTTAATAAGGCCACAAAAGGCACACCTTTATTTTAAATATTTGTAGCTGAAAAGGTTCTTTTAACCTTGTACCTACAAAGTACATAAAGTATTTTTCTTAAAAAAAAAAAAAGGCAAAGAAGGTAATAATATTTGCCACTTGAAATCCATTTGTCATTGAAGTCTTGTCTATGCACAGTAATTGACTGAAATAAGCAATTCTCAAATACCTCTCCATGCTGCACAGATTCTATTCGTAATAAAAGCAACATTTTGTCAGAATAATTTCCCTGCTTCCCAAGTGACTTTTATTCCTGGGAGACGTGTCTATGCTGGACCAGGTGGGGGGCTGTTTCAGAACAAGTTATTCCACAAAACTACTGTACTGTAGTCACTAAGATGTAGCATTTGTTTCAATGAGAACAATTGTGTGTCATGTTTGATGTATTTTGTGAATTACCTCAGATTAAAGAGAATTATTTTTCTCCTCCCCCCCCTCCCCCCCTTTTTTTTTCAGGTCAGTCTTCAGTTCAGGTCATCCAAAAATACGGTGATTGGTTTGTGTTCAGTTACAAGAATTAGGCTGAGCAGTTTTCATGCAGGTTTGAAGGGACAGTTTCCCCTCAAAGCTTTCACAGTTAGTGCTCGCCGGCATCTTTATTTGCTGGAAGGTTGAAAATAGCATAAACCTTGAGCCTGATCCACGTAATCCCCTTGAAGATGTGTTCCCACTCTGCTCCAGTTCAAAGTAAAAGCATGCAGGTGAAATGTCACTCACATGTTATGTGCAAATCAGTGGAGTTTCTAACAGCTTTCCCTAGTGCCAAATTCACATTAAACTGGGGAATGGAAAACAGTCTTTTGAGAAATATACGATATATATGCTGGAGCTTCAAAACTAAATGTATTTTGTGGGAAGAAGAACCTATGCAACGTCTACCTGTCTGAATGCCCATCAGTGGGCACCTGAGCGCTTACCTCCATGTAAAAGCCAAGTCCATAGTAAACTCCTTGTTCGTGGTTCAGTTGAATGGAAGGTGTTTGTGGGGAGAGATGAGGTAGGTGGAAGCGGAGAGAGGCCTGTGTGAATAGTCCTGCTCGTTTGGTCCCTGACTCAGTGGTCTTAAGAAGGTCCTTGTGATACCTGTAACTACAACAAAGATTTGCAGCAATGGAATAAAATTACAAAGCTGTAAAGCAATAAACCTATTAAGTCTCCTTAGCTAGATGGACTTCCCCTTTGCTGTTCTGGTGATGCTCCTGGCATGTGAGGGTAATTAACCTCCACCACTTCCCACTGAGAAGTTAACTCCTCCTTCTTGTGGTGAAAATGCATGCTAGAGTCAACTGCTCTGGACTTTGAAGGCTCCTTCTGTAGCCTAAAATGGAAGGATGTTGTTTATTTTTCTCTCTATTTATCTTGTGTCCATGCCATTGAAACATTGCATAGTAATATAAAGATTTGTGTCTTTTTCTTTATGCTGCTTTGCTGCAGCTTCAGGCTCGCCCAGCCCAGGGTAGAGAGAGTTACAAGATCCTGTAGACACAGTGGGAAAACTTTACAAACAATATATCATAACAATATATCATAATTGCAAGCACATTATAACAGGCTGATTGATATCAGATTGCTCTTTCAGGTCTAGAGTGTCAAAATACAATGCTCGGGCAGAAATGAGCAGTGGCATTGAGCATTAAATGTGTGAGCTGAGTGACATCCGTTACTGCTGCTGGTTTCAGAGGACGTCACTACTCCATCCTTTCTGCCTCACCACAGACACCTATCAGTCTGAATCTTAGAAGCTAAAATATTGTCTCTGTGCTTGTTTATCGAGATCCCCTCCCCGCATGGAAATGAAATTTTCCCTTTCTGTCTTTACCAGGAGTGTTGGAAATGGATCATTTAGTGGTAAGAGCCCAACAAAAAAAAACCCAACAGTATCTCTCAGTGTTGGAATTAGAGCTCCTTTTCAGTTGCTATCCCTAATGATGTAAAACCATGGTAATTAGAGCTGCAATCAGCTATTCAGTGCAGACTTGAACTCTTTTGAACGAGCCACTCACTTCTGTTTGCCCTTTAGGCTTGCGGTGAAGAGCGAGTTGAAAGTCATGCCACTTAAGCATCTAGCTGCCAGAAAATTTCGAACTGTCTTAGCCGCTGCTGAATTAGAGAAAAACTGAGTCCAAACTGCATTTAGGACAGAAATCACAACCTGGGAATCATCTGACCGTTACCACAGCACATGTTTGCCTGTGCCAAAGCTTCTGGAAAGGAAAGAAAAGTTCACTATTTCCAGCAATGTTTTCAGTTCCTAGTACAGAGGGAGCAGAGCATTATACTGGGGTCTTTGTCCCGTGCTTGGATCCGTAGGAACTCCTCTGGAAATCCGTCCTGCTGAGCACAGAGGTGCTGGTACAATCATCTTGCATGCCACCTTTATGGTTGGTTTTCTTACTCTACTCCCCAGCCCACCACATTGTGGCAACTTCTTCCCTGACCTGAAGCATGAGCAGATCTAATTCCTCTCTACCGTGTGGTGCGCTCAATTGACCTCTACGTTTTTTGAAAATCAGATTTCAAGTCACCTCTTACCTTCTGTCAATGAACACCAGCTACCAAAATTCCCAGTACCTGCTGCTCAGGTATCTCCCATCAAACCTGCTTGCTGAATCTCAGCAATATGTCATTCGGTATAAGTTATTTTGAGCTGTACACTGAAAAGTACCTGATACTGTAGTGCAAATAATACCATCCAGAAATAACAGATGGGGGGATATTTTTGATAGCTTGTAGGCACCCCTCAGTTAATAAATTTTATTTGAAAAATCAGAATCATAGTATGCTTAAAGAAATACATGACCATGTGTAATGCCAAGATTTTTTTTTTCAAGTTCATTACTTTCTATTGCAGAATTATGGATTTCCTCATTGAGTTGGAAATCTGGTTGGGAATTTAAAAATCTGTCTTCAAGTGCTTCGTCTTGCCTGGGAATAAGGAAATCACACTAGTAAGGTTTTTAATTTGGTCTGCAAACTGCATCAAAAATGAAATGAATATTTTTTAAATGTTTTGCAAAGTTACCTTTCCATTTTCTGAAAATAGGCAATCCTAGTAAAAATACATTGCTGAAACACTAGTTCAATACAATTTTAACACAAGCTGCCTCATTTCCATGAGTTATGTGCAGAGAAGGAGCAGATCTGGGGGAACCTTTGGTTGGGAGTAGTTACATGTTTTTTTCCAGACCGCTGAGTCATTCTGTTATTCTCTTCGCTCTGTTAAGTGGAATTACATTCTAACAATGCCAAAAAAGCTGATGAGACTTTAAAGCAAGTTTAAAGCAAGTTTGATGTCACATTTACTATTCTCTTACAGGCTTACTCTGATTAGGGACTAATCTATCAAGGAGCAGATATAAAAATCAGTTGAAGTCAGGAAAAGATGAAATAAAGGAAATGTTACACATGTTGATATTTTTAATAAGAAGTTTGAAGTTCATACCCATTATTAGAATTGCTTATGTGCATGTATATCAGTCCCCTGTGCAAGTTAATTTTCCTCTAAACAGCTCCGGAGTCTTAGATACGCCTTTTTGGGGCAATGCTGTGTATTGTTATGCACCACCATACACTGATCACTGGTAATTGGTTTTGTAAAGCAAGCTAGCAGGAACTTGTTTTCTCTTTGTGATAAAAATAAGCCGAACTTGACATTTAAAATCAGGTCGTCTTATAAATAATGTAATATTTTGGGATTACGCAGTGTTTTTCTCCTTCAAAGTGCTTTACAGGTGTTAATCGTAGTGACGTTAGCCGTTTGTTTTTGATGGTCTGAATTTGCAAGGCTTGGGAAAAATGTGCTTACCAAAAACACTAAGGGGGAAATTTTGGTGCTGCTGAAGTCCATGGCAAAGCTCCCATTAGACTCCAGGAGGCAGCAGGGTTTCACCAAGGTTTTGGATGCCTACAAATGCCTGCAGCCACAAGGAGTAATTGTCGGTAGCTTGTTCAGACACCACATAGTTTGATGTGCGTTACTAATGTTCATACAAATAGTGCATTTGCGGGAACTAATTAATTAGCATTACCAGGTCGTGCTGGAGCTTCTCAATGCAAGGCATCCGGTTGAAATAGTAAACAACAAATTTAAATATCAACCTCAAAAAGCTCAAGTGCTTAAAAATCCTACATTAAGCTCCCAAAATTCCAGATATAAAAATACCACATCAGAGTTCTTTCCGGCTTTTTACTTCAGGCCTCTAGTATTCCTATTCAATTGCCTTTTCTAAACCCTGGGAAGCTAAGAAACTCCAAACAAAGCACATTGTCCTATGAGCACCTGACTCCAAAACCAACAGCTTTATAATGTTACAGTTCTGATAATAAAGGAAAATCGGCATCGCTGGTATCTGGACATTTTAATTGCCTGCAGAATTTCCAGCTCTTGCTGGTGTGATGCATGCAAAGTGCTGACACTGATCTGTTAGTCATTTGAGGCACAAGTGTTTTCCCCTCAACCACCCTTCATTGACTCCGTTTGCACTGATTCTCTTCTAAAAATGAGTAAGCAAATGAAGAGATGGCTGTGAAATCTGCTTTTTGGGTCAGCATTAGTTTTACATCAATTGCCCTGCATTTTTGTGGCAGCGTGGCCTATCCGTGCTATAGCTTGTGTCCCCCAGATATATGTTGTCATCTGAGCTCCAGAGTCCCTTGGAAGGGTAAAATATGATAGAACAGTTGCTGATTCATTGCTTCGCATTTTCTTACACATTTTGCATTAATTTTACGGGCTGAGATACTGTCTTACAGTTTTGAGATATTTTACGAAGCGTGCTTTGAGGCCAGGAAGAAACCTGTACTTTAATTATTAAGGAGGTGAACAATTAATGTATTTGGAATAACAAAATAATTTCAGCTTTGTGTAATCTTGCATGCTGACAGCACAATAGTGGTGGCGTGCACGTTGTGCGTGCAGCTGCCTTTCTGTGGCAGGGAATCTAGATCTGCTTTAACATCAGTAAGAAAACCAAAGCATTTGCTGAATGCTGGAAGAAAAAAATGTCTGAAATCTTCCCATCAGGATGTTTTATTGCATGAACCACCTTATCTTGCAGAAAGCAGTAGGCTCTTAGATGAGAACAAAACAGGAGGTTGCTTAGCAAATGAAAGACGAGAGCTCTGAAATTCTTCCTAAAGGCTTTTTTCTTTTTTTTTTTTCTTTTTCTCCCTAGCTTGAGGTTTTGAAAGTTGGCTTTCCCCGCCTCCTCCCCCCCCCCCTTTTTTTTTG
>VYXH01007513.1:439198-453047 GCA_013397275.1 Burhinus bistriatus
TGAAAGTTGGCTTTCCCCGCCTCCCCCCCCCCCCCTTATGTTTTGATTTGGTTTTGGTATTAAACGCTGAAGTGGTGTAAGTGGAGCAACTCAAACCCACGCAGTGTTGTTTTATATCAAATGTGATGTGATGTAACACAAGGTGGCACAGCAGAACCTAATACTGTGCATTAGACGAGGCAGATTTAGCTAGAGATGTGCTTCCCACATCTTCATCGGGATTTGCACAGCAGGAAATGGAGCAGACTTGGAGCTGTGCAGCAAGAGGAGGGGTTATCCCAGCCAGTTTTTCCTGCGACCCTTACATACCGCCTGTGTGGCATTTTGGTGTGTACGTACTTGTAAATAACAAGTCTTTATCAACCACCTTGCAGGTAGGTGTGGTGGCGGCTGCCCTGATTTGGCATTATAATAACCAGTCATAACAGATTTAATGAGGTATCAGAAATCCAATAAAGGTCTTTGTTTAGTGCTGTAATTAAATACATTTGGAGAGTCGTTAAAAGTAATAGCAGGTGGGCAAAACTGAGGAAGAAGGATGGCTTTGTAATGGACTAGTCAATGGTTTTGTTCTGAGACAGATTGCTTTTAAATATGGATCCTCATGTCTCTAAGTCTCTGTTCTGAATTTAATTTTTTTCCCATTCTGCATTGGGATTTTATGTTTATTCATTTTTATGTTTATTTTTTTCTTGGTCAGCTGGGCTTATTTTTGTGATGGTGATAGTAATTAGGACTATACCAGCTTTATGACCCTGCTAGAGCAGCGTCTTTTGTGCCAGAAGACCTGCGATGTACCATGAGTTGGACTTGAGAAGCTGGCGGGGCTTGTAGACCAGATGGGTTTGGTAGAGGAGGCCGAGCTTCAGCGAGATGACACAGCTGGCTGAGGATGCTGGGGTAGGTCGGGCCCTGTGGCTGGCGGCACATGAAGGTAACGCTGGTAGGGCTGTGGCAGGTGAATATCAGTCCCCAGGAGGTTTGACTCCATCCCTATCATTAAGGGTTAGTTTCGAGATGTCGTTACATACTTGTAAGTATATTGAGTTACTGGTTTATTTTTATCACTATTTTAAATCAAATGAAATCATGTTTTGTGAAAACCTCTGCAAATCCATTGTCTTCTAGTAAAGATTTTCTGCCTTAGCGTGCCCTGTGTGCATGTGCACACCCCGGGGCTGAATCTGGCTTAGCATTCTATAAATATTAGCTTATTATTAAGGGATGTTATTTATTAATAGCAACATCAAACTAATGCCAAGAGGGCCCTATTTGTAGGCGTCCCCTTTGTGCAGGCTGCTCTCCAAATATGAGATAGGAGAATCTGCCATAAGCCACAGGGGTTTGAGCGTGTGGATTTACACCTTGTAACAGTGCTCTGGGAAGTCTGAAGACAAACACCCTCACTGAGCAGGGTAAATACAGATGTGACAATAGCAAAACAGGGTTTCTCCTCTACCGGTGTCCTCCGTGCTGAGCTTGGAGGAGCACGTGAGATTGGCCTTGAGGTGCTGTTGCCCTTCGGTACCCCCATGGCCACGCCACAGGACAGCCAGCTGAGGAGAGGGGGTTTTGAACTGGACGTCTTCAAAATTGCAGCATGCCCAAGAAACTGTGAGATGTGCTCTAGAAATAAAGTTTGCAAGTCGTGGATTTTGTGGGCTTGTGGAAAAGGGTAGGTGCCTTCATGCATATCCACAGATGGATGCTTATTTATATGAAAAAAAAAAATGTAATACATGTGTACAGACACACACACATATTTATACAAAAAGAACATGGGGGTTTCTAATTACTTTCCAGTTCTGGTGTTTACCTTCTCAAATTCGTGAAGTTTTAGAAATTTACTATGTACATATTTGTTTAAATATTAACAGAGATTTTCATCTAAGCATATTACTCCAACAGCTCAAGCTTTAGGAAAAACTCTTCATTTAATGAGTTTAAAAATAAAAAAATATAAGAACTGCCGACATGCTTTCAACTCTCGGTTAGACATGCAATTGTCACACTAATTCTCAATCTCTTCATTATCTTACTGTCTTGGCATTTCCTTATGTATCTTAGTACATAGTTAAATTTATATTTTTGTAGTAATTAAATAGTATTTTATTAGCCTGTATCTTCTTTATCACTTCTAAAATCCATTCTGGTTTGAGATGCTGAAAACACGACTGAGACTTCAATTGCGAGAAATTGTTTAGCATCCTGACCAGGAATTGAGTAATCAAGGCTAATACAATTTAACATCTTTAGACCAACTAGAACTGCAATTCTTGTTAATGGCAATAATACAGTATGCCTCATTATGTTTTTTGCTGGTGCCAGTGGGTTAATAATGCCCAAGAATGGTCTCTTGACAACATCGTTTTCTTAACATTAGCATCGAACATTAGCATTAGAAACGTGGCATTTTTCACTGTATTTGGTAGTTACCAAACTTGATTTATGGCAGGGCTATATTCCTGCAGTGTAAATTATTCTCTCGCTTAAAACTTGTACTGCGTAGCTAATTTTTTTGCTAGTGCAGTTGGACTCTTGTTATGCAAACCACAATGATGAGCAGAAATGTTGGGCAGGGACAAGGTAGGGGATTTCTTCTTGATGGTGCTCCTTATGCCTGCGTGCAGGCTTGCCTCTCTTGCCGCAGATTATTCCGGTATGTTTTCTTGTTCTTTCTCCAGTCTGGAAAAGATCAAGTTCCATTTATTTTTTTACATAGTATTTGTCTTTATTAGAAATTCTTTCACCATGGATTATACAGAATCAGGGGGATTGCTTTGTCACCACCAACCTCCCCTGGCAGCACTAATGGCCATTAGCGTTAATTATTTAGAGTTCCTTGTTTTGCACGCAGAAAGCAGTGATCAGTGTGCACTGCCACTGATGGTTGTGCATCCCCTGACTCCAATACTTTACCTCTCATCTTTTGAAGTGTCTGTTTTCTTTGATACAGCCTTTGGTTTTCATTCAGCACGGTGTAAGCAGCACTATTTAGAAAGCTTGTTAATTATTTTTTTTCCAGGCAGGAACATTTTCTCTGTAAATGTTAACCTTGTGACGCACTCTGAAATGGTTCTTTTCCTGTGTTTTTGTTCATCTCCTGCTAATTTTCAGCTGTTGTGTATTCTGGGCTGCAGAGCACATAATGGCAAAACCAAATGGGTGACCTTTTCACCTAGGCTCACCTATGGCTTTTTTTGCTGTTGGGTGTGGATGGTCCACAGGGTGTCCTCATTGGAAGTGTTAAGCAATCACAAGAAGTGAAGATCTAGACACAGTTGTTCTTTCCTTTCATGTGCAAAAACACTCCAAAACTGAAATAAGTTGCAGTAGCCACAGACATTGTAAGCGGTAAGATGATAATCTGGCTTCTAGACTGGCTTTTGGAAATTTCAAGCGCCTTTGTACTAGGGATGTATTGTGCAAACTGGAACTGAATTGTTCCCACTTCAGCTGAAATCCCATTGAAATATATACTTTTTGTTTGTTTGTTTTTTGTGGTGGAGGGAGAAGTGTTAACACCAGCTGGCCTTCACGTAACCCAGCTGTTCGGATGGGTTGACTGCAGGACTCCTGTGGTGCCTAGAGATAGGTCTTCCTTAAGCCTCAACTTTTGATCATTTTGATCATTTTGATTCACTGTCTCTAAAACACAGGGCTGTGGAACAGGGCATGATGTGTCTGATGTCCCTCTAAGTAATTTTTGAGCATTTGTGACCTTCTGAGCTCGCACCAGAGTCAGGTCCAGGCTATGGTATGGATTTGTAGTCACAGGTTGCATTCTGTATATGCTCAGCAAAACAGACTTTTCTGTGTGTCGTGGTGTTCCCGTGTCACTTTGGTTGCATGAAGACAAAAGATTTGAGAAAATGTTCCCGTAAAAATTGAGGACCGCTGCATATTAGAAAGAACAACACTTGGGGTCATGGCTTTGTCCCATGGGTTATTCCATGAACTTGCCGTAGGTAGGGTTAGGGAACTTACAGCTTCCCAGCTCCAAAAGTTTTACCACACAAGACTGCAAAATTAACACATGCCAAATGATACAAAATAACCTGGGTTGTGGCCTTAGTTCATGGACCGCATCACTCACAACATAATACAGTGTCACACAACAGAAGTACTGCTCCTGATGGGTGATGGCGTTAAGAGTGCTGAAGTCATGGTACAAAACTTGCTTAATGATTTGCATTTTTTCCCCAATGTTACGAAACGTAGTTGAGCAGATGGATGCAGCCAGCTGTACATAGAGCTTTAGGGAGTACTGGGGAGAAAAGAGAGAGGTTTTTGTTAAGATAAATGTAATAATCTCTGTGATAATTAGTTTAATTTAGATCCCTGCATCTGACTCATTTTTGACTAACCTTGTATGAAGCCTTTCTTGCCTTGCTGACGAGCCTGTGAATTTGGTTTGATTATGATCCCTTTTTTTGTGCTTGCGGATTGCTCACTGATCACTGATATTTTTCATTAAGCAGTTGCTTTATTACATTGTTATTTAGAGGGGAGTAATTTGTGTTTTCTAATTAATTTAATTCCAGGCACATTTAGTAAGTAGCTACAATGAGCCCATTCAAGAGGTTTTAGGTCATATTGACATTGTTTACCAGATGTGCTCGTTTGTTTTAAAACACTGTTAACTCTGTGATGACAGCAGCCCTGTTTGGTTGGATGACTCTCCCACTGTCCCCAGTCTGCACCTCCAAAAACTCCCCAAAATTAGAAGATGCATTTCAAGGACTAGTGAGAGATGTCCATAGGCATTAAGTCACAGAGGAATTGTCTTGCAAACAGTGTCAATATAAACTACTACTATTCCATTATCAGATTTGAGGGCAGAGCAGTGTTCTGCCCTCAAAAAGCCTTTTGGCTTCTTTTGGCCAGGGATGTGAATGGCGTTATTCCGACCACTAAAAAATGGGACAACACCGAAGAGATTCAGACTGGCTGTTAGGTCCATGCTTGGCCCATTTACCTCTGAAAAACTTGTAGTGAGGCTTCAGGAGAGAACAGGGCAGGGCTTGGATGAGCATACCAAGCAAGACATGGCACGACCAGTGGCCTGGGCAGTGGTGGGACACAGTCATTGTAACCAAAAGGTGAATTCATAGTTGTCACCATCCCAAACTCATAGGAATGGACAATTGTTTATGCCAGAAGCTTTTCAACAAAGCTCAGCATTTTCTTGCTAGTGATGCTCCCAAGATTTGAGGGTTATTCAAGCGCTTCGTGGTCATCGCTGTTAAATACTGCATCCGTTCCATCGTCTAAGCATGAAAACTACATATCATACCTATCATTTGCTCATTTGGCCTGCTGCATCAAGAACTGGGGTTTTAAAATGAGACCCTGATTAGATGAATAAAATACTTTTTTACAGGAAAATGTACAGGCAGGTTATTTCCCTGACTATAAGCTTGTCCCATGAAAAACTACCCACATTTGTTAACGTGTTCTGCAGTCACTTATTTTGGTAAAAAGTCAATTACTGTTTGTTCTGCAGCGAAGTCTGCCACAGAGCAGTGACACTATAAGATTCATTGGCCTCTGAAGGACCCAACAAACAATGGCCTTGTGTGTGTTTTCCATTATTTTTTCAACCATTTTCCATCTCTTTTGCTTTGGAATAGCGAAAATTAATGACAAACTTTGAAGGAAAGGCTTATTCAGTAGTTCATACATTAACATTTAATGCTTGTGATGCAATAAACTGATTTTTGCTACAATTTGAACCAATAGCCCAGCTGCATCTCACCTTTATTTTTTGTAGGGAAGATTTAAATTGCTGCAATACCTTTTCTGGTTCATGTTGGTCAGTTAAGGGTGCGCGCGTGCATGGGGATCTGTTCTACCTATTGATTTAATAGGAAAGAGCATCTCTTGGAAAGGGAGAGTAAACGTGTGTGCATGCATGTGGAAGGGGAGAGAGAGAGAGAAAGGGAGAATCTCTGTGTGTTTATCTCTGTGATAAATGATGCCTGTTAAGAATGTGACTTGCCATGAATGTCATTAGTGCTTTCCTCTTTAAGCGTATTATACACAGTCACCATCAGCAGAAATGAAGCTGCGGTCTTGGTTGTTCAGTTCAGACAGTTTTGGTGTTTCATTGTCCCTCTATCAATCAGTGCCTGGAGGGGTATCAGCTATTGACTGGGAATGCATCAGAGTGACGTGCAGAGCACAGATATTCCTCAAAAGCTGAAAATATTCCATTTAAAATACTCATTACAGTTTGCATCCCAGTCTGTGAACCGGCAGCACTGAGCTCCGTTTATCATTTTTAATTGTGGATCCTTCCCTATTCAGAACTAACATCTCCCAAATTACCTTAAAATGAGCTTCTTCCTAGACAGATTTGTAATTCACTTGCATCACTTATTTTATTCTCTCTGTAAAAGTTAGACGAGGGCATGGGTTTTAGCACAAACGAAATGCATAAAGTAGAAAACATAATGCGGCATAAACGCCACATAAATCACATCCTAAAGACAAAAGCAGATTTCAAACATCTGAGTTACTGAGCACTTAATGTGGAGTGTAATCTGTGTTTTGGCTTATGTTTCTTTTCTGGAGTGTCACACAGAGCAAGATATGGGGAGTTCCCTCTCCTGCAACAGTGGCGGAAAATTAAGGTGATTTGCAAAAAGCCCAGTAAAGAGCTTTTCCTGTGTTGTAGGTAAATTCCCCAGACAAGTGTCTCCTTTGCTGCTGGGGACTGGGCTACATGCAGAAGTAGTCGATAGAAATCCCACTTGAGTTCTCTTACTCATCACAAAGCGAGTAAGAGGCTGCTCCAAAATGCAAAATCGTCCTTGAAAAAACCTTCTGTGGTGCCCTCCCAGTTGTTTCTTCCTTTGCATCGACTGCAACCTGTGTAAGCCCCCCTTCTCCAAGCCTCCCTAGCATCCCCTGCCAGGGTCAGGACATTTGCAGTGCTGTTTTCAAGCCTCAGCTCTCTGAAATCATAACTAACAGATAAAATCTCTGGTTTCAAAGATTAGGATGGACAGGAAGGAAAAAGCGTGTTTTCTTAGTAACATTCACATTTTTAGGGATAAAAGCTTACTCCTCCGCATGCTTTTGCTTTCCTTTGCCCAGCCCGTGCCTCCCGGCTCAAGCCGATGCACAATTCCCTTTCAAAAATCAATTTCCAGAGAAATACTTTTTAAAAAATCAACCTGTTTCCCCTGCGCTGCCGCGATTGGTCCGATAAAATCGCCGAGCCGATCGCGTCAAAAGGAAATAGCCTCGGCTTAATTGTAAGCTAAGTCTCCCGTAATCCAGGGGAGCATTTGAGATTCTGCCCAAGCGCTGGGTTTCGGCGGCCGCTGAGGGCTGTGGGTTTCTCTCCCAGCCTCCCGGCTGCTGCAGCACAAGTCAGCATAGCTAATGCAGATAGAGCTCTCCCCCCGCTCCCTCTTCCCCGCTCCCGTCTCTCCCTCGCTCTCCCTCTCCCTGTGCTTTGATTCGATATGAACAGACTGGTAACTCCGATGCGAGAGGGAAAGCTGACTTAACTCCGCAGATGGCTACGTTCGGATGATACACCTAGGGATTTTTCTCTAAGGGAAGGTAACGTTCAGATGCTAACGTTTATTTTTCCCTTGTTGCCATTTTTCAGGACTGCCGGTCCCAAAGAAGAGCCCAAAGTCGGTAAGCACTTTTCAGCTACTATTTTTGTGTTTTTGTCAGCTGTGAAGAAGAAAGGCATGAATTGGGTTTGTTTTCTTTGTGGGTTTCGATTGTTTTAAGTTGTCTTTCTGTTGCAACCATGATTACCTTGCAGGGCTCCCGCTGCATGGGGAGATGAAAGAGGAATGCAGTACGGAAGGGGGACTTGTTTGCAAATAAAGCCTCAGGTTTACAGATCCTCTTCCCTGACAGATGAGCTTCCCTGTCGTTTAACTTACCAAAAAAAAAAAAAAAAGCTATTGTTTCCTTTTGGAAAGATGGGAGGCTCCACCTTCTTGCCAGATAGCAATTCCTGTCGGGTGCTTATAGGCACCAACCTTTTCCGTTAGCTCCCTGAGTTTTCTCAAGTACCCTTGGCTGAATTATTAACAGAATGGGAAAGCATGCACCTTGTTGAGAGAGACAAAGCATGGACGGAGCATGATTTCAGTTCCCAGGAAATAGTTAGCTGTCCGAATGCTTGCTCTGGAGGCATTTTCATACTGAGCAGGATTGTGTTGCAGGTGTGAGATTCTTTATTTAAAAAAAAAAAACCCCAAAACAAAACAAAAAAAACCCCAAACAAAAAAAAACCCCAAACCGACAAAAAAACAAACAGACCAGTATTTTCTTGTCCCTTCTGATCTTATTTCAATGTAAAGCTGTTACCTGGATGACATGTTAGCTAATAGCATGGAAGCCGTGATCTAAAGTATCATTAAAGCTCCGTGCTTGATATTGCGGAAGAAATTAACGTGCTATTTGTATGCAACAAAAAGAACTGTTTTAATTTTAGAGGAAATGGAATACTTAAAGCCTGAAAGTTTCCAGTTGAGAGGGAGGGGGAAAAAGATAATTCTCCCCGAGTAGCCTTGGGGAAGCGGAGCGAGTGAGGTCTTTGCCGTGTTGTAAGACAGTGCGAAACTTCACCGACAGTCCCCGATGGGTGCCAAAACCTGCAGCTGGGCGCAGCCCACCTCGCCGCAAACCTGGGCGAGAGGTTTGTGAAGGGGCTGAGCAGAAGGCTCCTGCTTTTAATACGAGGTCTCTGTTCATCCAAAAAGAAAGCCCTGAAATAATTAATGTGATTCTGATGGCTTAGGGCAGCACTGATTAAAGTCACGTGAGCCCAGGCCTCTACCATTGTCAGCTCACATTAATGTTGGGAGGCAGAAGTGCGGGGTGTGCTCCCTCGCAGATCATGGGCATGTCAAACCCTGCACGCTCACTCCTGTCATACGCGGAGATTATTTCAGCCTTCGGTAAAACAGAAGCGAGTGTGTAAAATACATACGCATCTGGCACATTTTCTTTTCTCTGCCTGCACTTTTTTCCCCGGCCGGAGCAGGAGTGGCTGCACTCCATCCGGACTCCGACTCCGTCACTAAACCAGCCCCGATCAATGAGTCTCGGGCTGTTCAAAGCGTGGAGGCTCCAGCTTTGCCACACGCACATTCGGCATCAGGTAAAGTGGGATCCTGCTTTGTCAGACACCTCTCTGGTCGGCAGCGAAGCACCGTGAAAATCTGAGCAGCATCTCAATCCATGTCAGGATAATCCTGCCTTGGTGAACAAAGAGACTGCTTGCAAACAGGTGTAACCCTGCAACGGCAGATTTCTCCCTACTATTTGCTTTGACGAGCCGGTCAGCCCTGGGAAAGCAGTGCCATTCCTGCGTGTGCCTCCCCAAACCCCTCTCACCTTGCTTTAGGGACCCTCCGGTAATTTTTACTATGGCCCTAGGCGGTGCTATTGCCTCTAAATCGCAGGATTCACAAAAAGCAGAGCCTTCTGTTCCCCCTGCCTGCACACCGGATCGTTTGCATTGGCAATTAGCAGCGATGTTTTACACTGCCGCATTGTGCAGCAGGTTTAATGACCGACCCACTGCTCCTTGGAGGGGCAAAGCAGAGCGTGTCGGAGCCAGCACAGCTGCTTCTTCATTCCCAGGCATCGGCACGAGTTGAGCACGGAAACCTGGAGCAAAGCGCCTTGGGGCACCCCTGTGCAGAGGAGCAAACTGTTCTCAGGGCTGTCTGGGATGGATTTACACCACCATCAGAGCTCAGGCAGCCAAGGCGATTGTCAAAAGCATAAAAGGCAGGGGTATTGCTAAACACCTTCCTTCCTCAGTTTAGTTGCAGGGCTGCTGCTCAGCTGCGGGGCGAGGGGAGCCTGGCCCTCTTGGCCGTGAAGATTCCCACTTGCTCTTGTTCTGGCAGGGGAGAGCCAGGCCTGCCCTGCTGGCACGTTCCCCAGCTGGGATGCTGTCTCGCTGCACCCTACCCGGGCGTTTTCCGGGGATGGTTTGCTGCACATGCAGCTGCCGACTGAGCTGTGCACCCATGGGCTGTCCCCAGCGCCGCACGCCTGGCTATAGGGCTTGGGTTGAACGTGGTGCCTGTTCCCCCAGCTCCCTTTGCCCGACACAGGGGGAATGTTTTCCAGCATTCCTCGATTAATAAATTAACTGCAGTTAGAGGAATGCGTACATCCAGACCAGGAGCAGTTGGCCCATCCTTAACTTGTGCTCATTTTTTGTTTCTTCTGCTGCATCAGGGAAGACACGAGCTCAGGTCTCCATCCTCCTCTTCTTTGTTCAGTGCAGTGACGAGCCCTCTCGTTACCTCGTATCCTTTCCCAAAGCCCAGACACACTCCCAACTTGCTGCTAACAGCTGTCTCTTTCTCAAACATGGCCTATTTTTAGCTGTCAGCCCCAATTCCCTGTTCCCAAAAGGCTGACTTCAGGCTGTGGGATACCTCCTGGCTGGCAGGAGGTGTTTTAGCCCTGTGGGGAGGTTTGTTAGCGCTGGGGCTGCAGCACGGTCTGGGGATGTTTTTCTGCCTTGAGCTCAGGTTTTCCTGGGCCATATCTTTTAGCCAGTGTGTAACTTCTGATGAGGTTTGCTCTTCTTCTCTAGTTTTTAAGGAGAGTTTTTCAACCTTGGTGAAAGAGCCAAATTAGTTAAAAAAAAAACCAAAAAAGTTTGCAGCCGTACATGGGACCTGGGCACTTCCAAGTCCTTTCTTTCCCCCTTAGCCCCTACCAAGGATGTGCCCACTGCAGCTCTCTGTGCTGCTTGTTTGTTTTCAGTTTCCCATTGATTCTTCTTTAGATGAAAATGGGTAATTTTTTTATATTGACTGACTGGAGATACATGTTTTCAGTGTGCAAGTTCTCTAGTATAGCAGTTTCTCCTGCAGTTACTCTGGTATAACATGGATGAAAACAAACTTTTTTTTTCTTTTTCTTTTTTTTTTCCTTGCTGCTCACATCAAAATACTCCACAAGGGGGCAAAGATTCTCATTTCCAGCTCGGTTTGCTGTCGCTGCCAGAACCAGCTTCTCCAAAATGCTCTAGAGCACAAATTCTGCAGCTAGCTCATCAGAAGACAGGATCACTGCAGGGGGAAGAAAGTGCTAAGCTCTTCCAAAAATCTGATTTTTCTTTTAGGTGTAAATAAATACATTGTCAGCGTAGCTGAATTGGGGCCAAAAATGCAATTCCTATGCACAGCCTGTCCCTGACAAGAGACTTGCCCCGTATTTTGGGTGGACAGGCAGCGCTTGGGGTTCTGCTGATGTCCTGTATTTGTCAGAAAGAGAAATTGGTTCCACAGCGTGAGTGTTTGTACAACACATCCCTCTTCATGCAGAGACCATTTTTTTTCACGCCACCTTGAAATGCAGTGGGAGGAAACCACAGCAAGTCTTCCCTCTTGCAGTTTTATGCCTGGAGAATCCCGAGCCAAAAAGCTTTGGTGTCCGTTTGTGCCGCAGGACACGCTCTCTGCCACCATCGCCTCTTCTGCTGCGGGTTTCTCTCTCCCTGACACAGACATACACAACTGCTGCTAATAATTAGTGTCCCATCTCTGCCTGCAGCCACCTCTCAGCTGTGTCACGGGCCTCGGTTGTTTTAGCAGTCACTGTACAAAGTAACGTCTAATTACTCTTTCGTTTAGCTTGAATGACAAACTGGTCTCTGCTATGTGGATATGTCTAGCATTTTCCAGGCACTTGGAGACTTCTGCAAGCAGTTTTCCTCCTGTCTCCTTTTGAAACGCAACAGCTTCAAGCTCCTCAGCTCACATTGCCTTTGCTGTTTTCTTCCTTCCCCGTAATCAGGGGACGTTGCAGTGCTCAGTGTGGGCTCACTCAACCTCTCTGCTGAGGGAGAAGCTGCCTTTCAGATCGGCAAATGGAGTGCCTGTGGCTGAAAATGGGATTGCACAGTGGGGGGAAGAAATCTTGGAAGGCTGATGTATGCTCAAATCCTGACCGCTGCTTCCCGCTCTTCTGTAGCAATTGCCCCCACAGATGCACTCAGAAATCCGAGGCACGCTGACGTTCCTGTTAACCTCAGCCAGTGGGGAAAGGGCAGCTAGAAAAGACTTTTTTGCCAATAGTACATTTTCTTATGTTTTGCAGGATGAGCACTACAGAGTTTCAGCAAGGGTGTAGGGAGGCTGGCACAGGCCATGCATCTCGGACCTGAGGCTTGCGTAGGGCATGAGAAGCTCCAGACTTCCACATATTTGTTTTGTCATAGCTGTAATACAGTACCAAGGTCTTTGTTTTTTCCCATCACCTGTATTTAAGTGTGCGGTCTGCCTAAATGGACTCAAGGTAATCATCATAGTCTTGATTTCTAGCCACTTTTGGTCAAGAGTCTTTCTGGCAAGCTATTTATGCTTATCAAAGCTCTGGAGAAGACCATAGACTCTGGAGGGTCAGGAGCGCTCTTGCTGACTTGGGCAGTTCCGTGCCCCGTGCTCTTGTAGCTACTCTCAGAAGTCAACGTGATTCAGCTGATCTGCTTTACTTTGCACTGAAAAACATGATCAGCATCTCAGGGTGAGGTCTGAACCATCCGCTCTGCAGTGGTCTGTCACCAAACAGCCCTGTGCTCATCTGGCCCTGGTTAGCTGCTTTTCTGCCCATGTGTGAGCTGAGTGAGCCAGACAATGAGATCCAGACCCAGGAGGATCAGCCCCAAAGCTAGGAACAAGGCAGGAGATAGAGAAGCCATCCTTTCATTGCCGTATGGTCAACTCGTCTCTCTTGGGAAAGCTCCACCTGTGCTCCAAGGCACAAATTTCTTCATCTGGGCAGTCCCCACTGCAGGAACGGCGCAGAGAGCAGGGCGGTCAGACCCCTGCACATCCTGGTGATGGTGATGATGGGCTGAAGCTGCTGCAGCATGTGAAGTTTGACCCCAAACCTTTTTGGCCTCATCTGGTGACATGGAAGTCGATTAATATTGTCTTGAATTAATTTAATTCTATATATTCATTATTTCCATGGTTGCGTTCCCCTCTTCAACTCCTAAATAGAGATGTTTCAGGCTTTTTGAAGGAGTTATTGTCTGGAAAAGCAGCTGTCCCTCTGAAGAAGTTTTCCCCTATTTCTTGCAAAATGTCTGTGTATTTGCAATTGCAGCTCTAGTTTAATTAGAGGTGGTTTTGCTTGAGATATGCTGACACTTCCGTTTGCAACCCAAATACAAAACAGAATTCATCATTTGTTCAATATTTAGACCTTTCATATCATAAAGCGAGAGCACTTTTTAAAGTTCAAACTTTGTTTATTTTGAATCCGAAAGTTTTCAGAGAGTTCTCAACGTTTCCCCAAGGGCTGAATAAAACTTTACATTAGTCCCTCTACTCCAGCTTCTGTAAACCAGCTATTTCCAGTGAGATTGGCCTGAAGTTTCACAGGATGCTTGTAGTCATTTTGGTAGTTTAGCCAAACAAACAAAACAGTCCGGATGGCTGGACCGAGAGTTGTAAAGTGGAGTTTTTTTATTTATTTTTTATTTTTGAGTTGCAAAGGAGTGATTATCCACAGCGTAGATGTTTTAAAACTGCTTCATCTAAAAACTGAAGGGCTGCATGTGAATTAGTTTCTTTTACCACTTAAAAAGCTAAAAATGCTTGAAATTGGCTCAGATACTTGTGTTTGAAAGTCTGCAGATGAGTAATCACAGCAGGTATGCTTTGTTCAAAATTGCTTTAAAGGACAAAGGCAATTTCACATTCTAGTCGATTGAGATATCATTTAAAAAAGTGCCGGTGGTGGATCGACAACTAGAATGTAAGGCTGTGAGGTTGAAGTCATTTGGGCTGTTGGAGCAGGGTTTTTTTTTTTCAGTGTAAACCTAAAAATATGT
>VYXH01007513.1:453076-483076 GCA_013397275.1 Burhinus bistriatus
AAAAAAAAAAAAAAAAAAAAGCCCCCCAAAAACCAGAAAAGATTATTGTTATGACTCAAAAAGAGAGCACTTTGGTACGGTGACTTCCTCCTCTGTAATTAATTCAGCCCTGCTATGATGGAGCATTGGTCACCTGGGGTTTTGCATTCGGAGGAAAGCAGGGGGCCCCCAGCCCTGTGTGCAGTACAGCCCCCCGTGCTGATCTGCTCCGGGTTTCCCGCCGGCTTTTCTCCCTACCCCTGCTTGGTTTTCTATGGAGAAGTCCCTGAAAGCCAGGGACTCCGGGTGCAAAGTTTTTGGGTACCCCCTGCCAGCAGGAGCCTTTAAATTTTTGTCTGAGGTTTCTTGGTACAAGTGGCTCACCCCTTTTAGCCAGGAAATGGTGGATGTTGTAAAAACAACTTTGTAGGATGCTATTTTTCTGGCTGCCCTCTGTGTCACAGCAACCTCGGGAACATGCCAGTTCCCTGTGCTGGAGCAGGTGGGAGATTGGACTCAACCTGGATGCCAACCCAAGGTCATCTCAAAAGAGCATTAAAAAGCATTTGCTGTACAGTTTGAGGAGCTCTTGTCGAGGGAGGATTTTGCTGCATGTTGAGGAGTACAAATCCTGGCGATGCAAATGTGACTTGCGCTTCATTTGAGCACGCCGTTGTGAATTGGAGTTAAGAATTATGTACCCTGCTTAGCTAAATATTGAGCAGACAGGGCTGCTGACACACTGCTTTTGAATAAGCCTTGAATTTAGGTGGACATATTTTTTCCTATTTTAGTACGCTCGATTAAAACAAGGAAATCAAACTGCAAATAGACATTTTCACGTTTGTGAAAGTCTGCTGTAATCCTGTGGATGCTCTGGGAAGCAGAGGCATGAAAGTGGTACTCTGTTGGCCACCCAGTTGTGATGTGGGGGTTGCGAGAGCTGCAGAGGAAAAGTGATCTTTCATAGTAAGGGCTGTGCTTGCATCTGTTTCAGAGGGACTGTTTTAAGTTTTCACAGTGAAATTTGGTAGTTTTTCCTTTTTCTTGCAGGCTCAAGTTAGACCCTAATGTTACCTGAGTAGAAGGTTGTTGAGTTTTTCTGCCTTAACGTAGGAAAAATTAAGTGCACTGAAACTAGTAACCTATAATGAGGTTTAGATTTGGTTTATGTGTGAGATGGAGAACTGCGTGTTTTTCTATGATAAATGACTTTGTTTTGCATATCTCTTTCTGTCAGTCTGCCTATCAAAATCTGTCATCGGGGAATTTAACTGTACCCAGCATTAACTGGTGGCAGCAAAACTGTGATTTATATATTTACTTATGTGCATGCAGAAGCCCTGATCAAAGAAGAGAGAAAAATTGATGGAAAACACCCACTCAAAGACCAATAACCGTCTGTTCTCTCTCTTTCCACTCGCTTTCTTCCTTACAGCAACCACTTGAAAGGAAAGACAGCCAAAACAGTTCTCAGCATAGCGTCTCCAGCCACCGCAGCGGGCACACCGCTTCCCCCGTTCACAGCACGCAGGTGCTGCCGGAATACACCGCCGCGGAGGCGCCGGCTGCGGATCAACCGGACAGTTCTGGGCAGAAAAAGCCAGATCCATTCAAAATCTGGGCCCAGTCCAGGAGCATGTATGAAAGCCGACGTGAGTATGAAGCAGGTGTGGTTGCTAAGGCTACGGCTCTGGCAGCTGCTCTCTGTATATTTTCTTTGCAAAGAACTGAATCTTTTAGATTTATGTTGAAAATATAAGGCTGCGGTTTGTTAATTTGGTATCTGTCAATGATATCTACTTGATAAAGGTGCAGTTTCCTCTCTGATGAGGAGTGATTTAGATCATCTCTAGGAAAGGGCACTTAGACCAAAGCTTAATACAAAAAAAATCCCTTTAAAATTAAAGACCATCTTTTCCCCTATTTTTTTATTTTGCTTTTAAATTAGGCTGAAGGAGAACTTCCAAGTTTGTTATCCAGATCCTAAAATGGTTTTTGAGGTTAAGACTGATAAGCATAGGAATTCCAGTAAGGAGGGAGAAGTATTTAGTTTGCTGAAATTCATATCAAATGCTTTCCAGTCTCGCTCTGGGGAGGAAGAACCCAGCTGAGCCATTTTACTTTGACCAGAGTGGACACTTTAACAATACAAATATCAAATGCATATTGTAAGTGGCTTTTATGGCAATTAATAATCTGCACGCTTGGCTAATAGTTCAGCAGGGCTTTGACTCTGCTCCAAGACTATAAATATGGTTTCAATCAGTTTCTTCTCGGCAAACAATATAAACACACTGGCTTTGCTTTAATTGCACTGCTGAAGATGATAGAATCTGTAAAAGCTTCTTAAAGAAAGAGTTAGAGTATTAGGTTAATTTTCAAAAGCAATAGTTACTTTAGTTACAGAAAAGGGCGCTTCAGAGTCTTGGTGCTGTAAGAGTATCACCTGGAGTTTGATTTTATTGTGCTAACTGGAAATTGGTAAAACCGGTATGAAATGAACATTACCCCAGAATGAAAAATGGTAGGACTGTTTTTTTCTGACCAAATGAATCACTTTGAAATCTTATGTCCTGGAAAAATTAAATCATGAGTCACAGTTTCTTGGCTGAAGATGCATCTCTTCAGATTGAATGTCTCAGCAATGCAGTTTGTAGGTGTCTCAGCTCCTGTGCGCTGCTTCCCGTCCTTTCCCAGGGATTCGGTGTACTGACCCTGCGGGCTCTTGGGCCAGGTCATGCCGATATACGGAGAAGTGCAGTGACGGAACTTGCACAAACATCTCATTGAAATAGAAAAAAAGGGGCAAGAGCTGAGGGACGGTGACTCTTCAGCCTTGCAGAGCTGTGGGCAGAGCTCCTCCTTCTCCTGCCTGGATGGACAAGGCTGAGGCTGTCCCATGGCACCGGCATTACCCCTGCTCAGCTCACGTGGTTCCCATAGGCACTGTGCTGGCATTGCCTCTGACCCCCTGCAGCTACTTAGCTAATTTCTAATTAACTGTTTAACTCATACTAATTAGTCATTAGTATCAGCTTAGCAGCCTTAACTCCTGCCTGTCTTTCCTGATAAAACCCGAGGCTGAGCCAAAGAAATCCTGAAGTGCACAGGCAGGCAGTTGCCCTTCTGTGTCTACCTCCAACACCACGTGCTAAATCCTCCCTCTTTCCTCGATGGCTGCAGGTATCTTGTAGAGGTTTTATCCTTGTCTGTGGTTAGAGCCTGTCCAGAGGCCTTTTCACTGCCTCTTGACCTGCTGGTTTCCCACACCCCATCTCTCCCCGTGCCACAATCGTCTCTGCTTGGACCTTTTGCTAGACTGGGATCTGCTGCACCCCTTCAGCTTCCCTGTCTCACCTTTCTGTGGTCCAGCATCTCTGTAGTGGGGTTGATCCTCTTCTGTTGCTTCAATTCTTATCTCCTGCCTCTTCTACCTGTTTGAACGTCAGTGCTTTTCTACCACCTTTTTGTCCCGTTGCCATTTCCTTCCCAGGAACGTGTTTTCTGAGATTTCTTGGTTTCATAGGTAGAGTGTTTTTGGAAAATGGCAGAAGGGCGATATAGTCATGTCTCCTTGCAAGCATGTGCCACTAGAAGTGTCCAAGAGCCTATGAATTTCTGACCCTAAGCTGGAGTGAAACACATTCCGTGGGGATTAACCTGCACTCTTCCCTAGTGATATGGCTTTGCTGCACCTAATGAAAAGTGAAGAAAAACAGGAAAGATACTGTCTGAGTGAAAAAGGCAGTTGGACATGCTCTGTCTGCTGTCGCGGTCTGATCCCAAAGTGTGACTGGTGGTTTTATGTAGAGGTCAGTGGTCAGCTCCTTCTCCTTCACTCACCAAGCCCTCACCTTTCGTCCCTCTCACCAGTCTCATGAACGGAGACTGGTTCACAGCTGAAACCTGGCACCTCTTCTGCCCTGGGAGCTTAGGGGTAAGCCACAATGTTTCTTTCTCTGCATTTGGTCTGCATGAAAAGTGGGTAATTGGTGGCTGCTCTGTTACGAACATGAATCGTCCCTTTGAGACTCACTTCCCCGTGTTGTCCAAGCACTGACTGTGTGGCTCTTGGACCGCTCACAGGGAGCTCTGCTGACATGGAGCACCACAGACTGCGGGGTGGGAGAAACTGTTCCCTGGGCCTCCGGTTTCACTGGCCGTCTGCTCCACATGTGCTGTTCTTCATGTCTTTACCCAGCTGCAGTTCAGTTTATCTCCAGTGCCTCCTTTGGCTGGTGGTGATACAGTCATACCATTGCTTTCTTCTTTGCTTGAGTGCCCATTCCCTTTGGCTTTGTTTTAGAGCATTGCATCTCCTCTCCCATGATACCCATAGCTTTGGGCGCTTGGTGTGACTCTCCCTGCATCCTTCTGATGAAGACATGAACAGAACTGAATGCATACCTCATACAGAGCAGGAGGATGCCACCCTAGTGCCAGTGCTGAAATTGGCTGATGCATCCTCTAACTGGGGCTTTTGGTGGGTCCTAGAAGTCCCTGCTACCTGAGGAGCCCCAGCTCAGATCTCCCAGCTCTTCCCGCTGCCCAGTCCGGACCTTGTTCTCTGTTGATTCATGGTCTTAAATTTTAACAAACCTGAAAAGGATTATAAAATGTTCTTTTGAGAAGCAGGGTTTTGAATCCCCGACAAGTGGACTGAAAAACAGCAACAGCCCTTTGTGTTGAAGTATATGATGAAGTTAAAAAAGACAGCATTTTAGAGCATTAGATCATCTTCAGTGTTTTATTTTGTCCCATTTGTGAAATTGTTGAGTATAAAGAGAACATAGTGCAATTTTTCAAGTGCAGTTGACACAAAAAGATGAATTCATTAGCCCCAGCCCAGACAGAATTTTTTTTCATCTAAAAATAATAATATAAAGAGGTTTCATTCAATATATGAATACATCGTCTCCAGGATGTTTCTAAGAAGTACTGAATCTATAATGACCACCTACTGCCTCTTCACTGGGAGTGCATCCCACTGTTATTAATGTTAATAATAATAACGTAGACATGGAAAGCACACAGGCAACATTTTAATTTTTCAGAATTAGTAAAATGCGTTCTTCCTTTCTTTGAGTATTCTTTGGATCAGTATTATGTGAAAAAAGACTGTATTTGACTTATGTGACTTGTCTCACTGGAGCCATTGATAGAGCAGAATTTGGTTCAAAAGCACCCATAATTTTGTAAAAGCGGGTATTTTTTTGATTTACTGAGTGGATCTTAATATCAGGAAGTACTCCGATTCTGTGGAGGAGAACCACAGACATTGTCTGTTTAGGGGAATCAAAAAAAAAAAAAAAAAAAAAGAAGAAAAATGAAGCTAGAATTAATAATGCAAAGCTAAGCAGTGGCTCCGTAACTGTGTCTGGACTCTGGCTGAATGGCAGCAGATGAGAACTGCAACTTTATTGAACAAATACGGGCTGAAGTTCCTTCACATTCAGCTCCCCTGGGTGAGGGGATCAGGGCTGCAAGGTGCTGAGTGCTTGGGCTCCAGTCCAAGGAAGCTTATTTTCAAGCTGTAAACCCAAAGAGACTGGGATGCTTTAAGGCTAAGGCTGAGCTCAAATGCTCTGCTGCAGTCTGGCCCAGAGTCACAATTCTTTGCTGGATTAAGACACTTAAGAATAGCCGGCTTTGTGTTAAGTGAATCTGAAAACAGATCATTTGGTGGCGATAACAAATGCACCCTTTGCTGGTGCTAAGTTTTAGCTGGCTGAGCTCCTTTTTGTGGGTAACTCATTGCTGCTAGTGGGAGTTGCGTACGTGAATCAGAGAGAAGGACAAACCCTTAACGTTTAAGCACTGAAGCAGTTCCAAGATCCAGGAATGAGATACGTGAAGAGCTCTCAGTGAGAGAAACAGAGATTGAATAGTTTATCAGAGAACCGCAATTCTGAAATCTCGCACTGTTTTATTGAAAATTTATTTTTATAATATGCTTTTTGTTTTTCAATGTATTATTAAACTTCCTTAAAGATTAACGCAATCTGTTGTCAAATTTTTCTCATGTGGCCTGATTGCTTTGCAAAATACCGTATCCTACATATGGCCATCTGTCAAAACAGCAGTGACAAAATGAATTAATCTGAATTGCAGATGTGTTAATGAATCCCTTTGAAGGGCTTAAGCATTTAATTAAAAGTAAAGCAGAACACGATAGATAATTTTTAAAGGTTTTTAAATATTCTAAGTTATCGTTAATATTTGAATTTTATTTTCAGGCACATAATTTATTTGGTAGGATTTTCTCTCCCCAAATCTAATTAAAATAATACAAACAAGTCCTGACCCCAGTGCGTAGCGTTCACTCATCAGCAATTACATAGAATTAAAAATATTTGCACAATGATACCAAACATTAGATACTTTTCTCCCTAAAAAAATAAAAGAAAAATACCCTCAGGAAATTGCAGCCGCCTTCTTATCAGACTGACTTTAAAGACGATAGTTAGTAAAAGCCCCTCGGTAGGGTTATGTCCTTTTATTATATTAATAGGAAACAAACAGTTACAGTCATACACTTGGGCACACAGATGTGTCCCTGCCCTTAGAGAATGTCTTGCTAAAAAAGCCCGTGGTACTCGCAGCACGTTGCGTGCGCAGCAGAGGCTGCCGAGCTGCTTATGGAGCTGGGTCCGGGGCAGACTTTGCTGGTGTTCGTCTGGCACCAGCCTGGTCCGGGGCTCGGTCATGGCATCGCGCCTTCCCCAAACCTCAGTGGCAGAACTTGGTCATCTTGTCGAGAACATGCTGAAGCCATCTTTTCAAAGCTTTCTGTGCCACCAGAAGGGTTGATTAAAAGGAAAAGAGAGAGAAAAACTGGAATTCTCCTGCAGTGGGATAGTTTAGGAAACAGGGCTTTCCTGCAAATACGGAATCTCATGAGATTTATAGCTAAATCACAGGACTTTTCAACACTGAAACTCTCCATCAGCTTCAGTGAGACTATTCACTCTTAATTTCAGACTTGTCCTTATATACCTTGCTGAATCTGGGCCTTAAACTTTTGTATTTTGCCAAGCTATGAGTCATTGAAAGTGCTGCTGCCTCAAATGAGCTAGTGACTAAAGCAAACTCATACTGATTATTTTTTAATCCATCTTTTGTTGAAACTGATATGACACTGGGCAGATTTTTTTCTTAATATATATAACATGTAAGATAATTGTTAAAGTTTGTACAGGAAAGTCTGATTAAAATGACCTCTAGTTAAGCACTGTGTTCCGTGTTTATCACCATGTATTTAGAATTTCTTTTAATGTTAGAAAAAGATATTTCCATTTGAAAAGCTAACTGTGTCATGATGGTGGAAATTTTTTTGTACAAAAGTATTTTTAACGTATTCTCAAAGAGATTCTTCCTCTGAGGAGAAAAAAGAGTTCTTCAAATACCTGCATGCATGTGCATAAATGTATAAATTCATATGTCTGTGTATATTATATATATCCACGTGCACACAGGCATGTGCAAATAGATGTGAAAGGTAGTATGTCATAATCCATAGTATCTATAACCTTAGCAATTTATGCATGAAAGCCTAACATGACCCATACAGTCAAAATTAATTAAATGAACTAACAAGAAAGCAGATACATTAAGCTTTGCAAAACTGTAAAATTAATATTACAGCTATGTCACCTTCGCCTGCAACTGGACTGAGCAAGGGTGAGAGAGAGAGAGAAATCAGTTCCACGAGTTTTGGAGAATGTAAGACTGTGCCGAGAGTGTATCTGTGTCTTGTGATGTCTTGTTCTGGTGTCATTGCTGCTCTGTGGCGGGGGGCTCTTCATCACCAAGGGAGTCTGGCAGGGCCGTACGCCAAGGTTAGCCACGAAGGTGCAAAGTACTTGCTTTACTGAGTACTGGCTAGCGGCGGATTTTGTAGGGGTGTGTGTGGGGGGGTATCATGTTCCTGTTTTGTTTGTGAGTTTGCCCGCATGGCTCGTCAATGGGGCTGTGGTACTTGCCTCTCCTTCCATTCTTCCTCACAGCCCCAGCAGAGCTGCTCTTACCACTTTTGCGACGCTCTCCAAATGGCCTGGTTTAATTCAGGACAAGCAGACTGGCAAGTTTTACCCATTTGGACTACGTACATGTTTTTCTCAAAGAGAGTCAGACATGCTTGAGATCTGGTCAAGGTGCAAAGATGCAATGAATGACTCCTGGAGGCCATTTTTCATTCGTTTTCAACAAAGTTTCAGCACCACCATGAAATTTTCCCTTTAAGTAAGGAAAGTGGCTCCTCTGAAGCGCTACCAAATAGTGGAGAACCTAAAGCAGTTCTCCAGTATGGAGAGCCGCAGGGGTCCCACCTCGGCTGTATGGAAGCACAGAGGTTGGTGGGGTATTCTGGGCTGTGCCAGTGAATCGCCGTACTGCAGAGCGGGCGCAAAAAGCGGTAAAAGGAGTTTTGTCCAGTTTGTACTCACGCTGTGTAAATGTGTGTTGTCTGTATGTTTGTTGTATCCGTGTTTCACCTCTCTGTAATCCTTCCAGTGGAAGGAGCGTTACGTGAATGAACTTGCTTCTTTGGGTATAGACTTGTCTTTTTTTGTTGCTTTGGTTTGACACCGCCGTTACACCTCGGCTTGCCATTATCCCCAGTGGCCATTAATTGGCTAGCTGGTACCCGAACCAGGAACATAAGGCATCGTTCAGTGAGACTGGAGAGTTGACAAATGGGAAGGTGTTGAGAGATGCCGAGGAAACGGGCCCACGCTGAAGCTCTCTGCAGAAGCCATTTTGCCTCTGACAGTTCCAACACGCGCTATTAATTGGTTGCGGCCAGCCTTTGCCAAAAAAGCCTGCGAAGTGCTGGAGGGATGCTTCCGAATGTGTCTGCACTTCATGCTCCCCCTCGCTGAAGGCAGTGACAAACTCCAATTAATTCATTGCCTAAGTTGTGCTGTTGTGCCGCACGTCTGTATGGTGGCGAGCTGCCTTCAGCCAGTTTGCCTGAACTGATGAACATGCAGGCTTCCAGCGTGTTCATCACCTGATTATTCTGTAATTGTATCTGGAGAAAAATCACCCTCTAGTTCAGTAAGGTAAAGTGCATGGGTCTTAAGCTTAGTTTATAACTGCAAGTAGTTAAAATGTGAAAATATTGTATATAAAACCAGTTTGAATGAGAATGTCAAAGCAGGCATCTGTGCCTTAGCATTCACCTATTCTTTTAATTTTTAGTATTCCCAGGTCTTAAATTCATATTATATTTTAAACCTGTTGAGTCATTGAAGAGAGAGCATCAGAGCTAACCAGAAGTCTTAACACTGAAAAGCACCAGATGACTAGACCCAAGCCTTGGCGCAACAGGCACCAACAGCATAAAATGCAATTAGGGCCCAGTCTGACACTCACTGATATCAATAGAAAACAACCAGTTTATCTGCTCATAGACAGAGAAAACTAGATGATGTTTCATTAAATGTGTTGCATCCCATACCTGAGTATGCACTTATTTAAATTACAATCCTGAACGATATACTTTGATTTCAGGCAGCTGACTTGTAAAGGAACAACTTTTTTTATCATTAATTATAAATTTTGGGAGGGGATCATTACAAAATTAGTCGATGTTACAGATACCAACCAATAAATATTAAATGAACCTGAAGTTGTCTTCTGATATGATTTAATGTTAGCAATTAATTTTGCATTTTTAAAAAGGGAATGAAAGCAAGCATGAATAAGTTAATATAAACCATTACTGTTCAACAGCACTTCAAGGTTAGTACTTCGCTGTATGTAATATTCATTGTAAAAACCTTGCTGGTGTTCCATACTAATGAGTAGGTAAGGTTGAGCTTTTTGATGTTTCCACCTGGTTTTGTCTGTTCAGTGGTTTTACAGAGCCCGTACGCGAGCAAGTGAGAGTCAAGAGAGCTGCTTTGCTTTCAGTGGAGCCCTTCTGTTTTACACCAACCGGGGATGCGTCCCATAGTTATTTAAAGCAGTGTCAGTAGACAGATAGCAAACTGTGCTTGTGAAAGTTAATTAAACAGTAGAAGTCATAACAAGTGCCTCTTTTGTCTCCCATGAAAGAGGAGGCAGCTGTATTGTTTCTGGCAGAGTGATTCTCTGTTGTACACATTTATTTATTGATGATTTGGAAGAGGCTCTTGCACTGGGTAATGATGCTAATATTGATGGAAGGAAATGCTATAGTGATAAACAAATGGCAAGTCACAATTAGACACCTAGAAAGTAGAAACCACCGTATAATTTTCAGTAGTGATTTAAATAATAATCCTTTAGTATTTAAACCTATAAATGTTCTTCATTATATCTAAAAATTCAAGACTGCTTCATTTAAAGCGTAAAATTGGGCAGCAGATCTCTCTACATGTACATCAGAGTAGTACTGATTTGGGTAGAAAGGTGTGGGGTTTTGATTAAAAATTATAGATTTCCTTCTTTCCCTTCAGTTCCAGATTACCAAGAGCAGGATATCTTTCTATGGAGAAAGGAAACCGGTTTTGGATTTAGGATTCTAGGTGGAAATGAGCCTGGAGAACCTGTGAGTACATCTAGAAGTGGTCTTGTTTTAACTCGTGACACCTTTCAGAATCACAGCAGTAGCATGTACAGATGTGCAGCACTGCAGCATGACACCTCTGTTAAAATAACTAGTGGGCTATGAATTTACATCCCATAACTCCTCCTCACCCTCTCTGCAAAAAAACAAACCAAAATTCCTATAATTGAAATGGGTTTGGAATCCCCTGCTATTCCTTGGTTTTGTGATAGCCCAAATGAAAACACATAGATCTGAAATTGCCTGGACACTTGAGGAAAGGATGTCCTGGTCAGGTTTGTAGGTATTTTGATCTTAAGAGCGTCAAGTTTTCTATTTGCCCATTTCCCTCTTTGAATTTGCTTAACTTCTTTACCATAAATCCAGTGCTTGTGGACGGTGTCAGGCTAAAAACACATGGTCTTTCGTGTGCTGCACACGGTCAGGGCTACATAGTGGCAGCATAAATTTCCACATATTTCCCTGCCAAAATTATTTTGCTCATTTATGGAAAGAGAGGCCATGAATTCCTCTCATGTTAGAGTAACTCCAAAGAACTCGCTGAAGATAAACCAAGAGTGTGTTGGTGGACAGGTGAGTGGTATGGAGCTTGTAAACCCTAGAGGCAACTGAAAGGAGAACTCAATCTCAGCCTCCCTCACAAGACCCTCAGTGCTTTTAACCATCTGCCTCTCTGGTCACTGTCTGGTTCAACACATTTCCCAAGGCTGTCTGTCTTGGACCACCTCAAGAAACAAGATGTCCATTTATTACAATTTCACAATGTGGCTAGATTCACATGGAGCTGCTGTCACGGGAGCAACTTTCCTGACCAGCAGACATTTGTCAACAATTTCTTGTCCCTACTAAATTGGGTCTAACTACCAGTGCCCCTTGCTTCCAGCTGGCTGTTGAGCTAGTTCTCCTTTATCATTATTTATTCTTTCTCCCTTCCTTCCTTGCATTTCCTTCCTTGCATTTCCTTCCTTCCCTTTCCTTCCTTTCTCCTATTTGTGCTAATTCATCAGATTTACATCGGTCACATTGTACCGCTGGGTGCTGCTGATGCTGACGGCCGCCTGAGATCGGGTGATGAACTGATCTGCGTGGATGGGACGCCTGTTGTCGGGAAATCGCACCAGCTTGTCGTCCAGCTTATGCAACAGGCAGCCAAACAAGGTCATGTCAATCTGACCGTCAGGCGCAAAGTGGTTTACACAGGTAGGCTGCAGTGTCGCTCTGCAGGGGTAGATTTTCTTGCCAGACTCCATCTGTTCAGCAAATGGTTTAAAGCAAAAAAGCTCCTCCTTGTAACACTGGGAAAACTCAGGGGGATGTGGTGTTATTCTTCCTCTTTTGCCTATTTTTAGTCTTTTTTTGCTCTTGATCAAATATTTTTCAAATATTTTGTTTCCAGTCAAGACTCTCTCAATCTTAGTTGGCTTCCCCAGTCCTCACGAAGATTTCTGATAAAATGGGGAACTGTTCAGTTGCAACATACCATTTTTAGTTTGACTCATGCAGCAACAGACACTGTGCCTGGCTGCCTGTGTTTTCTATTTACTTCCCAAAATAACTGTGCTCCCTGATAGGTATCCCTAAACTGGGAGTGAGGGAAAAGATGCTGAAGAGTCCACAGGAGGGGCAGGAAGGGCAGAGAGCGAGTGAGGGCACTGGTGTGTGGTGGCTGATCACAGAATCACAGGGGTTGAAAGAGACCTCTGGGAGATCATCCAGTCCAACCCCCCTGCCAGAGCAGGTTCACCTAGGGCAGGTTGCACAGGACAGCGTCCAGGCGGGCTTTGAATGTCTCCAGAGCTGGAGACTCCACCGCCTCTCTGGGCAGCCTGTGCCAGTGCTCTGCCACCCTCAAAGTAAAGAAGTGCCTCCTCATGTTTAGATGGAACTTCCTATGTTCAAGTTTGTGCCCATTACCTCTTGTCCTGTCACTGGGCACCACTGCAAAAACACTGGTCCCATCCTCCTGGCACCCTCCCTTTAAGTATTTGTAAGTGTTGATAAGATCCCCCCTCAGCCTTCTCTTCTCCAGACTAAAGAGACCCAAGTCCCTCAGCCTTTCCTCATAAGAGAGATGTTGCAGTCCACTAATCATCTTTGTAGCCCTCTGCTGTCCCCTCTCCAGCAGTTCCCTGTCCTCCTTGAACCGGGGAGCCCAGAACTGGACACAGTACTCCAGACGTGGCCTCCAGGGCGGAGCAAAGCGGGAGGATAACCTCCCACGACCTGTTTGCTGCACTCAAGGCACTCATGTCCCAGGCATAGGAGAAGCTTCAACTGAGGTTGCAACATGTAGTCAACTAACCACCGGATGCAAAACTGTAAGCGGCATTGGTTCTGGTAGTGCAGGGTGTGCATGTTTGTTGTAATGGAGAGGTTTCTGTCTGCTGAGTTATGCTAGACGTTGTGCACACACTGCACAAGTCTATGGTCTCAACGGACAAAAAAGAAGCTGGCAGAAAGACAAATGTGCAGAGAGAAATGACACTGTATGGTGGCACACAGATTAGTGACAGAAAAATGTCCTGATGGCAAAGAAAATGAAGCCACGAGCATGAGCTTTCTAAATGACATGGAACCTTATGCTTAATATTGGAGAGTACCATTGGGGTGCTGCTGCTTCCTGTGAGTCCCTTTAGGGAGCTCAAGCGTGGGATTTGGTTTAGCTCACCTATTCAGAAGAAAGGATATTATATAGCTTTTCAAGTTTAGGCATCAGCAGAAAAATAGGCAGTGATGTACTTTCATCTTAAAGAGCATCAAAATAACATTCAGGTTGAAAATTAGGCCCGCAGTGGAAGTTAGGACGAGAAAAGTACCTTTAAAATAGCTCTGTATTCTTATCCAGTGCTGAGCTCCTTCTGCACGATATTAAGTAAATGTTCACTTCTCATTCCTTTCCTTCTTCCCATCATGGATTAAATGCCAGGTTTTGTCTGTCATCTAATAGCTTCTCTGTCATTCCTGACACAGGGCTGCCAGTGGGAGAGAAGCTTTAGGAGATGAGCTTTGGGAGGAAGGGGAAGGGCAGCTGAATTTTGGTATTGTTTTTGTGCGTAGATTTTCTCTCCAGTTTTACAACCTCCAGGCTGGAAATTACCATAAAAGATTTAGATGCATGCGAGATCTCTTGGTATTTCATTCAGGGGCTTGTTACTCCAGACCGAGCTATTTCTGAATCATTTCAAATGTGGACACTTACACTAGGATAAATTATTCAGGATCCGTTCTTTCACCTTATATTTGTAGGGTTTTAAATTCCAGCATAACTTTGTAGAGAAGCCTCTTCCTGAATTTTGGTCCCTTATTCCTCCTGTCATCTATATGCCAGTAGAAAAAGATTGTCACCTAAATGGGTATTCCATGTCTTGAGATTCATATAGGGGAAAGTTTATACTCCTGTTTTATTGATGTGTAGAATTAACTGGTTTAGAATTTACAGGTTTAGATTTTGTTTGGCATCCATTTTCTTGTTGCCTTTAAGATCTTCAACTTAATTTTGATTCACCGAATTGGAGAAGTGACCTGATTAGTGGAGGCAGCCGTTCAGTAGAGATAAGTGCAATATGCTGCTCTCAGCTGCACAAATGGACTGTGGAGAACTGGCTGAGTAACAAGAAGTGGAAGCTATTGTGGGCCACGAGCTTCAACCTGAGGTTGGCTCAGGTGAAGAAAAACACTGTGCTGGGATGTAGGCAGGGGGGAACTCTCCTGATTTCCCAGCAGATGATGGCTTAGCTGCAATATGGTCCAGCACTTCAAGAAAGACATGTTTGAGTTGGAGAGAGCCCAACTGGAGGGAGTCCAGAGGACCAGTGAGGATAAGGAGAGCTCTAGAAAACATGGTCTGCAAGAAAATATTGAACAAATTGGGATTGTTTAGCCTAAAGCAGAGAAGGGGGAGGAGGTGTTAAACTCCCCAAGACTATAAGAGGCTGCTGCAAAGAGGAAGGGAATAATATGTTCTCCATATGCCTGCTAGAGAGAACTAGAAGTAATAGCCTTATGTTGCAGCGGGGAAGATTTAAGTTAGATATTGCAACCAATAGATTGCCTGGGGAGATATTTAGCGGCTGATTAGACAAACATCTGTCAGGACTGACAGTAAGTATAGTTGGCCCTGGCTCGAGCAGAATGTGGACTAAGCGATATTTTTGAGATTTCTTCAAGCCTTGTGGTAGCTGATTAGATTTTAAACTAATACCACTTCCAACTTCAGTTGCTGTTAAACACTTGTTTAATGTTAAAGTTAAAAATGTTTAATGGTTTCCCCCCGACTGTGCCAGACTGTACAGATGATAGTTGCTGGTTCTTCCATCCAGAAAAGCTTGGTTCACGACTTGTTTTGCTTTAGTATGTGTGGTTATTATTACTTAAGATCACCTTAAATGAAAGGCAATCAGTGCTACCCAACTGACAGCGTTGAGTTAAAAAACACACCGGTGTTGAGTGATGGGTATTTGATATTACTGTCTCTCCTCGTGGCTTGTGCACATATACACAATTGCACATACAGAACTGAAGTGGGGATGTGCTATCTAAAGGAGGCACCTCTGAACTAATGTAATCCAGGTTTAAAATGCCACAAAGCATCCGAGCACGCAGCACTGCACTGCTTTAACGGTACTGCTGCTGCAGTTCAACAGTGAAAGGCTTTGGCTGCATGAGCATACACTGGAGAAGATGAGCACGTGTGGTCAGTGCCATCACCGAACAGAACTGTTGGTGGTGACAGCCGAAAGGAGACGGAGCCCTTGGTCACTCTGGCCATGATTTATAGATTAAAGCAGGTGATTTGCTTTATATTTTCACCTTCAGTGGATGGCACTTTTCAAGCACTAAATGATGCAACTTGCTCAGATAGTCTTTTTTTAACTCCCCAGTTCCCAAGGCAGAGAATGAAGTCCCATCCCCAGCCTCTTCCCACCACAGCAGCAACCAGCCGGCCTCGCTGACAGAGGAGAAGCGAACGCCGCAGGGCAGCCAGAATTCCCTCAACACCGTCAGCTCGGGCAGCGGCAGCACCAGTGGCATCGGCAGCGGTGGTGGCGGGGGCAGCGGCGTTGTCAGCACCGTGGTCCAGCCCTACGATGTGGAAATCCGCCGCGGCGAAAACGAGGGGTTCGGCTTCGTCATCGTCTCGTCGGTGAGCAGGCCAGAGGCGGGGACGACATTCGGTAAGTCTTGGGGTTTTTTCAGCACGCCTCGAATAGATGCAGGTTTGGGCACTGCAGCACAAGGAGGCGAGTGGGGCTCTGTTTAATTAAAAGTCGTGAGCATGCCCTAATTAATGTAATTAATAGCTTAATCGGAGGCCAGGACTTGGTAGGTGTTTGCCTCCTGGGTTTTGTTCAGCGATGAGTCGAGAAAAGCAAAATGAGAAATCCCAATCTGAAGAGCAAAAATGCCACCAATGGCAATTCCTGATGGTCCCTGAAGCTCCAGCTGTCCCTGCTAGCCGGACGCCTTTCTGGAGTTTGCTCTCAGAAGAGCAGCCGGGGATCCCCCCAGTGATGGTGTTTCCTAATGCAGAAATGGAGCAGGTGGAATGAAATATGTCTCTTGATGGTGGTCTTGAGCCAGTTGATTTAAAAGCAGTAATGCTTAAACTGATTAACTTCGCTTTGGCAATCAAGGTTATTCTGATCCTCATTATGGAGTGAGCATGCTAATAGCTGGAAAGTCTTAATTAACATTGCTTGCTCATGAGATGTAAAAATGGAGAATGCTGTTAAAAAAACAGGATGTTTTTTTTGATGCGTTCCACCTCTTCTCAAATCCATTTCTTCAGAGTGGGGGAAATGAAGTTCATGTGATACCACACTTAGTATCCTGCCCTAATAGAAGTGGTCATGGTTTCTTTCTGAAGACAGTCCTTTCTGCTAGGCAAACACCCACTTCCAGGTGTTGCTGCGAAAGCGGGGTACATAAGTGGGTTTTGCAAGTATGCACCAAAGAGCCTGCTCTACAGCAGAAATGTCATTGCAAGGGAGAAACCAGTCAGAGATGCTATTTTCTACCCTTTCCATCTCCTCCAAAAGGGCCAGAGATAGCATCTGCATATACTTCGTAGGAGAAAAAAGAAGGTGTTCCCTCCCTGTGAGTCTGTGGCACATGATAGGGATGGAGGGGGAAGGAAGGACAGAACAAGTGCCCTGGGCATCTTCACACTACCTCTCAGAGCAGGGTTGTGGTTTGCAGACAAAATACATTGCGGTATCCCTGTACAGCTTGAATGTTCCTGGGACATGCAGGTGTATGTGGCAAGAAATGGCCTTTCCCCCTTTTTTTTTCTAGGCTTTTTACTCTGAAATTTCCTGACCTTGCCCATCAGCAGTGCCATTACTAATAAACCAAGGGAACATCATCTCCTTTGCTGGTATTGATGTAGAATGGGCCATTTCTAGCACTGTTCTGGGCAGTCATGGCAACAGAGATTTCAAGGGGGAAATATCTAGTATAGACCCGGTGCATTGAGTTCTGTCGGTTCTCAGGTGCTAGGCTACCTCGCACTGTCCTTGCTGCTGGAAACTGTTCTTCCAGAATAGGTATTTTGGTGCCAGAACACAACGGTGTAATGCAATATAGATTAAACTGAACCCAGTCTAAACCAGAGAGACCTTTTATCTTTTGAAAGTATTTGCAAACATGTATGTAAATAACTTTTACTGTATGAAGTCTATGCTTTAACTCTTTTCTGCAGAGAAACCTTGACCTGAGGTTGTAAAGAGTTGGGTTTGCTTTAGCCCAAGTTACTCGCTAACTGGAAGTTTTCTGTGCAGGGGCTTCTCATGGAGATCTGTTGATCTGTGACTGTTTTTCCTTTAATTTTTTTCAAGTGTATTCAGCTTTTCCCTAATACTCTGCATGAGATATGTTCCCTCTGCTGTGTGGTGCTTCCTTTGGACCTGCTTTGTAGTTTTTTTTTTCTTTCATGGGCAGTATTTAGAGATGGGCCAAACTGGTTCTAAAACCCAGCTTGGTCATTTTGGTGTGGGCTCTGTCATCTATGTCCAGAGGTTTGGACAGAGTAGGAACTTATTTCACATACCCTCAAAATAGCCTTTAAACTGGATGGGTCTTTGTGTTTCCTGAAAGAGAAACTTTCTAACATCACAGTAAAATAAAATAAAAAAAACAGCCAAAACCAAACCATCATTTGCAACTAATGTTAACACTTTCAGCCAGTTTTCATTGCATCTTTCCAACCTTGTTCTCTCGCCTCATATTCTTTTTCTTAGCCTTTTCTTCTTTATGGTCTTTCTAGTGTTTTCATGTGTGCAGCAATGTATATCTCTAAAACTGCTAATCAAGTAAAGACTACAGCACAGATGGGAGAGTGCATCTTGAGGGTGAATGTATTGCGGATGCAAAGTATGAGATGACCACTCTGTATACCTCATGGTTTTAACCATGTCCTGCGTACCCGAGGGCCTCTTGCCCGTGCAAGGAAGCCGTTCAAAAACCTACTGGATTTATCTGAGAGAAGTTGTGTATCCCCTGTGTCCCAATTCTGCATTTTATGGATGACTTTGTGGTTTTGGGACAAACAATTGCATGGAACAGGAGGAGAATTTTGTCTCCAAAACACATTCATCCTGAAATGCTCTTGCTCTGTGTGTCAGACATCTCAATGGTTTTGTGTGTGGTTTTAGAGGTATCTGAATGAGGAGGTCCTTATTCCTTCCCTGCTCCCGTCCTGATGCCATCTAAGATCATAAAAGGGGAAGGGTTAACAGAGGCTGAGGTGGATGCCTGAACCAAACAGGTTACCTTTGTCAGTCTTGGCCCATCTGTAGTGGTCCCGTGCCTTCCCTGGTAGTACCTTTATTCACAATGGAAGAAAACCGTTTCACGTTGCTTCCCTGTGCAGCGCTGATAGATTGGGTCTTCGTGGTAGAAAGGGAGTCGCACTCCCTCCTAGGCCTAGAACAATTTTATCTTTCTGAATTGAGAAAGAACAAAACATTGGCAGAAGCTTAAACAGCAGTTGACTTTGAGAAAAACTACAGAGGCTGACACTGTTGCAATCTTGGAGGGGGAAGGTTGTGTTTTCTACAAATAGTTTGGATTTTTTTTGTTCAAAAATAAAGTCAAGATTTGGGTTATGACGGGGCTGTTAAGTGCAACTGTAGTCTGTAAAAATCTCACCATTTATTAACAGAAATCAAGGTGGGGGGAGTTTTGAGTGATTAACAAAACACCTTTTTGTAAAATAAGTATTGTGCACTCATACTAGTTGATTGCCAATGTTTTGAACACTGGCAGCAAAGCTATCCTATAATAACTTTTGCTTGATGCATTAATTAATTAACCCTTAACCTTCTCTTTCCCTTTTCAACCCTTTTTCTCCTTTTCCCCTTCACCATATTCCCATGTGTGTAAACAATTAAAAAACAAAACCAAAACCAAACAAAACAAAAACAACCCCCAAACCAATACAAAAGCGGGAAATGCATGTGTGGCCATGCCTCACAAAATAGGTCGGATAATTGAAGGGAGTCCCGCAGACCGCTGTGGCAAGCTGAAAGTAGGCGATCGGATCTTGGCTGTGAATGGGTGCTCCATCACCAACAAGTCGCATTCAGACATCGTCAACCTCATTAAGGAAGCGGGAAACACCGTTACCCTGCGCATCATTCCAGGAGATGGTAAAGTATATGTTTCCTGCTGTCTTATCTGACCCTCTTGTTGGTTTTGTTCCCGGGCTTTTTGCATCAGTCGGAGCTGCAAAGTCACGGAGGACTCAATTTCCACTCCCAGTTTCGGAATTAGCAGTGAGGGAGGTTATGAGTCTTCCATAGCTTTATTTTTTGTTTCTTTCTAGAGAAAGGGGAGTTCTTATTTTAAACAGGGAGCTGCTGATTCTTCATTAAAAAAAAAATATTCCATTCTGTCACGTTCTTCCGCTTATCTCCTTAAAATGATCTTCTGTAAATTTGATGCATATCTGGGTACACTTTGATTTGGTTCTGAAGTTAGTAATGCAGCTTTAGAGTATTTGGGAATGACTTGTTAATATGTGGGATTCCTGAAGCTTTCTATGTACACAAGCAGGCTATAGAGTAAAGAGATCACAGAAAGGGATAAACACTTTGACATGTTTTAAGCTGTTTGAAAAGAAGATTTGTTTTTATTCTGGGTAAGTTGCTTTGGGAGCGAGCTCAGTACATTTTGAAATGATTTTGTTAAACGGCGATGGCTCTGGAGCTGCTGTGTGCTTGCAGCCGATCGTTGCAAGAGTTACCCTGGGTAGGAACTCACTGTTTCAGATCAGAGGGAACACGCTGGGTCCCTAAATAATATGCTGACACTTGGTACTAGTTTCAGGTCATTGAACTATTTAATAAAAATAAGGATCTGTCTTATAGATCAGTTTCATTAAATTGATCCCTAGCTGTGATGCCAAATAGGAACAGAGCAGAAATATATGTAAAGTATCTGTAGCAGAACTAAAATTGATGTGGTTCTAAATGCCAAGTATTTTGTTTGTTCATTGTCCTGCTCTGCCATGGCTGGGTTCATAGGGAGAATGTGTTAGGCAGAAATTCTTTTAAATTGCTCTCTTTTTAAACTGAATCCACGGGTGTAAGATTTGATGGCTCAGATACAGTGCTAATGAGCATTTCTTAGAGTTGTACAGGACATTATTTGCATTCAGTTAAATACAGAGGAAGTGTGATTAAGTTTGAAGGAAAGGTTGAGAAAGTGTGGCTGAACTGACCCTGGTACCTGTAAAGCAGAATGAAGAAGTTACATGATGTGATTTCCAGTGAGAAGCATTCAGTGGTTGCTGATTCTCGTACTTTCTGATCTGAAACATGGATTTGGTTACCGCACAGAGCATGATTATGCTATTGTTTAGTTACAGGGTAAAAACAGGCCAGGTTGAGAAATGATCTAGTTATAAATTATTTCTGTTAGGTTGATCTGTTTTGCATAAAGCCTTTATTTTCCTACTGTTTAGTAGCTACCAGGTCAAATGGTATATGATCCTTTGCTGCTTCCAGCAAATCGACTACTCATGAATAATAAAATGGCTGTGAATCAGGCTAACATCTGAGCTGGCTTGTGCCTGCCAGTTTTGGAAAGCAAACTGGGAGAAGCGTTGTTCGTTACCTGTATTTTGGTATCTGATCAAAGTCAAAGAAGGTGGATCTTTGAATAAATTATTTTATTAAGGGCAAAAATATATAAGAAATAAATAAGTTTTGAATGATTTAAGATTTTTTTAAGAGGAACACAGCCTCCTGGTGTGAATGTTCACCCAGTCTTGTTCATGCAAATATGAGTACAAAATACTATGTTAAATTGCTTAAGTTAGAAGGGAAATCTGTAGCTGTGACTGACATCAAGTATTCCTAGAGAAGGCGGAAAGCTGTAGTTTAGGGAAGGATTCATCTCTTTTCTCTCATGGCAATGCAGACTTTGAGTCCTTTTATTTACTGTCCCTTTGAAATTCCAAGTCAGATTGCCAACTCTGCATAGTGTTACCTGCATTTGATTTCCATAAGACAGTAAGACCAGACACTCAAAATCACTGAGAGGTTTGCTCTAAAACCCGTGAGATTTAAAAAATTGGTCTCAATGTTGTTTTCTTTTTGTTGTCTTTGGGTGCTTTTCTTGATCTGTAGTTTTCTTTTTGTTGCTTTTGAGGTGCTTTTTTGGTCTAACAGTGTGCTTAAACGGGGGGGAAAAGAACAAATCGGAAGCCACGCTTCTCAGATAAACATGAAACTAAGGCTCATCACAAGTCTCACAATAAACTCACATTGCTAATCTCTTCTAACATTATTAAAAACACAAAGGGTTTTTGCTTTGTAATAAGTCTTGCACCAACTCGTTGGCATAGACCATTGCAGGAGTGTTTGCAACGAAATGATGATAGTTCAACATGCTACCAGCTGACGCAAAGATACAGAGAGCTGAAAGACGACAAGCTTAGCTTAGGCATTTAAGTGGTGTCTGAGTGTTCTAGGGCAGAACAGGGCAAGGAATCAATGAAATATGTAGGATTTAGAAAGTACAATTGTAATTCTACTAGAGATAATTTTTCTTGTATATGTGTTCTGTTCCACTTTTGCATGGTGGCTGGCATGTGTCCTGAACCTATGTCTAAAAAACTAGCAAAATTATGCACAACTCCTCACTTATGGGGTAGGGTGGGCTGCAGATAGATGCAGTACAGTGGCGTGAAGATACATCTGTACCAAAGATGTGTTGCTGCTCTACTTGGTATTCTTAGTGTGACCTATTAAAGGGTAGGAATCTTGCATTCTCTTTGAAGCCCATCTTCATCTGATCTCCAAATATTTGCGGAGGATTTCAGAGGCTTTTGTTCTGCATGAATACAGAACACTTAACCGTGTTTTGGGCCCTTCTTATGTTAGAGACCAATTTTAGCATCAAGGCATCTTTACAAAAGACACAGAATTATTTCTTAAAATCCAACAATGTAACCACACATAAGGATGTCTCCTCACACAAGCCAGCTGTCAGCAACACGTTCTCACAAGGGCATGTTTTGGTCATGCCTACCCAGAGAGATGCAGGCAGACCCAGAGCCTCTCTTGCTTTCTGAGCCACTGGACACAAACCAGCTCTGGTCTGGAAAATGTTACAGCTCCATATGCTGAGGGTTTGGGCATGTTAACTTGGGCACAGCGCTGCAGGCAAAGGAGCTGTGCTCTCGTTGCACCCATCTGTTTAAATGGTTCTTCTTTTTCTCTTTCCCTTTTCCGGAGTTTCCCTTGACATGCACTAGCTACAGAAAGGAAAAGCCTTTGCCTCATCTAGATTTCTCCACAATTAAAATAAATCCATGAAATAAAATAAGTTTCCAGGACCAAGTAAGCCCATGACCACCACCTCTCCTTAATTCAGGTGAAAAATCTCCGATTTCTGCATTATTGTATTACAGCTGGACTGTGTTTAATAATGGCAGATTTCTCCATAGTCAATAAAATGAATTACCGGTTGCCTGGAGCTTAAGAGGCAAACAAGGGCAGGGTAGAAGCCCTTGTAATTTTATGTTGGAGAGCCAGATGTTTCCACCCCGTTTTCATTGCTGTTGTCTGATGGTGGCTTTTTTTAAAGTGGGATTGGAACTAGAGAAATTCCGTCAAGAAACAAGGTGCATGACCTTAATTTTAGGCAGAATTTTAAATGAGTTCTGGGTTAACTCTGGTCTTATTGAAGTCTATGATAAAGCTCCAAAATGGCAAGGGGACTGTTTTGCCATTCTATACCGTGAGGGACACTTAGATAGTTCCTTTTCAGTCGTGCCTACAGTAACTCCCTTCCCAGTTTTGTGAAGCAGGAGAGAGGACCTCTCCTGGAAGCACCTCTTTCTGTGCGTAGAGAAATATGGCATTAACACAGGCTGATGTTGGGCTGAAAGCCCTTTACCATGGCATAAATTGAGTTTTGAAGTTAATCCTGCTCTCTGTGTTCTCTTGGTGAACCCTTTTGTAAATGGTACCCAGAGCTGTTGATGCATTTGGTATAGGTGGTTCCACGTCCCTGCGTGCACCTTTGAGTGCTCAGGCAGCAGTGGGTTGTATTTCAAAAATGGATTTCAGTAAGTTTTGGGTTTAGCCACGTTCAATATCACCTTGTGAGGTATTAGATAAAAGCCACATCTCAATCCTACTGAAGATTGCAGTTTCTGGTGGAGGAAGCACTGCTAAATTTATAATCCATGGAATAGTTATTGCTACTATAAAATTAATCCAGGCCAACCTACCGTATTTGGAGACTAATGATTGGAATTCATGTCATTAGACAATAGACAAAACACTCTTCAACCCCTTCCTTCACAAGTCAGTCTTCGTTCTGAGTGTGCCTAATGGTCAGAGGTGTTTCTAATCCAGATTTCCCAATTTTATTTTTTTTTCTTTTATTTTTCCAATTGATTGTACAGCTTCATATGCATAATTACTATGACTTAGCTTAGCTTTTATCCTGTTAATTTTTGGATTTAAGAAATTCGAGCCAATCTCAAGTTTTTTAAAACCAACATAATGATGCTTTCCAGTGAAATGCTTTTGCAAAACTTTTTTTTTTTTTCAGTGAATAACCAATGGTCTTCCCTCGTAATGAATAAAATATTTATTTTGCAGAATCCTCCAATGCTACTTTATTGACCAATGCAGAAAAAATTGCTACAATTACAACCACACATACTCCTCAGCAAATACCACAGGAGACCAGGTCAGATTGTTTTCCTTGAGGAGAGCATGTTGACATGCTCTCTCTTTGGTTACTCCTTGATCATCCTCACATCCCATGAGCTGTATTTTTCCTCTCTCCCTCTTTCTCTCATTCGTTACAGCAGGAACAACACCAAACCAAAGCAGGAATCTCAGTTTGATTTCAAACCACCTCAAGCAGCGCAGGTAAGGAGTACCTTTCTAATTGTTTTGTTTACCGCAGACTGTTGCTTCCGATCCGCTTGAGGGCTGTGTTCAAGTATTTCCCTTGAAAATTCCTACTGGGAGGTTGTTCTCCCTCAGTCTGTTTGCTGGAGAAAGAGGAATTTGCTGATGAGTTTCTTAGTAGGTGTTGCTATTGTTTCAGCTGAGACACATTTCCAACACATTCTCATCAAGACTTTTAGGGAGGGAAAAAAAAGAAAGGAAAAAAAGAAAGGAAAAAAAAGCCGATGTTTTTATGACAGTAATAATTTATGTGTTTGTTTATTGAGTTGTATATTTTGAGGAACCTCTCTAGAAAGTACTGTTGTGTGCAAGTGGTAAATTCAGAGGATAAAAAAGAGTAAAACCTAGTAAGGGGCAACAGCTGGAGTGTTCCAGCTATTATTAGAGAGATTATTTATCTCACTGTTATCTTTCCTTGCCAGTGGCCATCCCAGAAGTAACCTCTTCCATTAGGGCCTTCAAAACATCCCCACACTAACAGCTTTTGTAAAAAATAACGCATGTGCTTCTGAGCTTTTTGCACAGGAATAGATGAGGTGGTAACAGAAAGCAAAAGCCAGCACCATGGCATAGACTCATCCCAGGTACCATTAGGCATTTAACTAAAGCCTGGCACTGGAGGTGAGGTTGCCCTCGCCTTCCTTTGCAGTTGGTAGAACACTAACCACCCTCCCAAAATGCGCCTTTCTGCATGGGCACAGGAGGTGGTGTATAACACAGGTGCCTAAAAATGCGTGAAGCCCATTCATTCACATGGCCCTTAGTGGACCCCTACCAGCACTCCAAATTGCAGCAGGAAATCTGAAGAAGCAGGAAATCCTAGTCTGTGTGTGAAAAGTCAACTGATTTTTGTTTTTTAGTTATGAGTGACAAAAGTAACAATGTTCATTGGTTGAATTTTCAAAGTGAGAGTAGAGCAGCATTTTTCTATTCAATTGAGCATATGTTGTCTTCCCTCCAGCAGGACCAAGATTTTTACACTGTTGAGCTGGAAAGAGGAGCCAAAGGGTTTGGCTTTAGCCTGCGAGGTGGCCGGGAGTATAATATGGATCTGTACGTGTTGCGGCTAGCTGAGGATGGTCCAGCTGAGAGATGTGGGAAGATGAGGGTATGCACAAACGGATTTAAAAACCACGTTTCTTTGCAATAAGCTGACTTCCGTGCCTCTCCTTTACAGGCATATCTGCTGCTGTGCCAGCTAAATGGAAAATTAAATGTTAACTGAAAGGAGCAGTGGTTCCTATTTACTGCTGTCAATGGCTTCTGTCACTCTTTGTATACAGTCTGTAGCAGTGTGTGTGCATTGGAAGACTTCACCCCCTTGTTCCAACGCAAGTTTCCAAATTCTAATACGTAATCTGACTTTTAAAGCCTAACAAAGATACATGTAGCAATGACAATGTAATAGCCATGGTCTTTGTCAGCTCTTTTAAAGCTGCAGCTGTGAGTAGAGAATCGGGATGTCCCACCTGATCCTCTCCTCTGCTAGTGCGCAGAGTGGGGAGAGAGCATGTATATTGACCCATGGGTTACAAAAATTGTAATGTAGTTTTTGATTACTTAACTTCGGATATCAGCTAGATTATAAACATTATAACAAGGGCATATGTTATAAAATGCCTACAGAAAAAATAAATTGCCAAGTTTTATGTACTCGTTGCTCCTCTGTTAGAGAATGCATTATAACTTTACCGTGTGCATCTTTTTCTTCTCTAGATATATCATGTGAAGGGCATTTTCAAAATTCTGTTGCTAGGGGTAGATTTATAGGTCCAAAATTTTTGCTGATGAAAATAAATCAGTGCTGCCCTGTGGAAGGCAATGCTTTGACAAGTTCTTCCAAGCCCTGTTTTCTTATCCTGATAAATGATTATATTTATAAAAGCAGCTTTGCTGGTTCACAGTAGGTATCTATATCCAAGTGAGAAACAGACCCAAAAAAGCTATTTGAACATCGCAGTTACAGCAGCCTGTAAAACAAAGAACCTCTTTGACCAAAGACTTTTACAAATAATCAGAATAAAATAAAATAACACCAGTTCCAACACAACTCTAGCTATTGAGCAATACAGTAATGCAATGTGGTTTTACAGAACAGCAAAGCGATATTTTGATACCTCAAGCTTTCCCTGTCATCTTCAAGTCTCCCATGGCCCTGCACACTGGTTTTTGTGGACTGTCACTGGAAGGAGTTGGGCATATTTAGCTTCACCTGGTGCATAGTTGTTCTTCCACCTTTGCTGTGGCTGTTGTCTTGTGGTGTGCTGGTGATGACCTTGTGGGGGCTTGTTTCCAATCTTAGACTCTTTTCTTCTGTTACATTGGCAGATCGGTGATGAAATCTTGGAGATCAACGGAGAAACTACCAAGAACATGAAGCACGCTCGGGCCATTGAACTGATTAAAAATGGTGGCCACAGGGTCCGCCTGTTTCTGAAACGTGGAGATGGCTCTGTCCCAGAATATGGTGGGTCAAACTATGAAAACATTCCTTTCTTCCCTGGCATCACTCCATGAATGATTTGTCTCAAGATCTGAAGCGGGAATTCTTTTTTATTTTCCTTTCTCACCAGTGTCTTACCAACCTTTGCAACATATGGTTAATTGCCTCGCTTGTGCTGAATTTTCTACACATTTCATCCTTTGCTTGCTTCCATGGACTTGGGGCACAGTGTAAGGCAAGATCATCATAGCAGTATTTTTGGTGATCAGAGAGGAAAACAAAACAAAACAAAAAAAACCTTATTGTCTTGTCCAGCCAAACAAGGAATGTCATTGAACTGTGCCAAACTGTTTCTCAGCGGCTGAATTGTTGTTTCCAATAGGTCTCTACTATCAATGCAAAAACTGGGATCCTGAGTTACTATTCTGAAGCAGTGATGATTTTTTTTTTTTGTTAGGTTTTTCTCTTAGTTCCTGTCTGTATCCATAGACATGAATGCCGAGATGGCTTATGAGATTTTTGCCTTCCCTTAATATTTATGTAAATATTTATAAAGTTATTTAAGAAAAAGAAGGAAAAGAAAGCTTTACTGCAAAAATATATTGATTTGGCCTCCTGAGCCCTTTTCTCCCCCTTAAACTGTCTGCTGGTTGCAACTAGTTAATTTGTAAGGTCTGAAAAGGTGAGGAGGTTATGAAAAGGTGCTCTCGTGTTTGTCTTGGGGGAAACATTCTGTCCTCGTTTCTTACTAAGAATTGCATTAGATTTCCTTTTCTTCCCCCAGAGGTTGGATTGCTGGGTGGCTTAACTTAGCATACTATTTAATATTATAATTATGTCTTATTTATTTGAGATAATTGTCAAATATTGTGCCCTCGATGGAGGGCTACTCCCAACCAAAGGTCTTTGAGGTTTCTATAGAAACTGATGATTGAAGGGATGTCCTTTATACTTTTCTCCCCGTATTTGGGTTATTTCTGTGTCAGTAAGTTCTGTGTTTATCATTCGCTCCATGTCCTAAAACCGGAAACAAAAACGTTTTGCACAATTTATGAACTAGATTTTCTTTTCATTTACTGTACCACGTTTTGAGTTTCTGCTCACTCTGCTCATTATTTAACTTAAAATGACCAATTCAGAGTATAACCGACAAACAATTGAAGTGTTGAACAATATGGAAGGGAAGTTGTGGGTTTACACTTCTGTAATATAAATAGCACACCAGAAGGTTCAATGATGGCACTGAAATTCTGTAATGTTCTTTTTACTTTGTCTTTTCCTATACTCCTTTGGATGTACAGTACTGTATCATACGCTAGACTGCATAAATACCCTGTAAATTAAGTGCTTCACTTCTCAAAGCATATGTCTGTTGCACTGAGGATGGAAATCCACCACCAATTTTCTTTTGGCTAATGCTAAACCACTAAATGTTTGTTCTCCAAGCAAGGATTTAATATACAGGGGCTGCACTACTGTAAAGAATATCCTTGTAACGTTTGGGACTCCTTCCTCTCTTTGTTCTGTTCGCTGCAGTCGCAAATGGTTCCTCTAATAATGTTAAGTTCCAATATTTTTCTGACTCGATTGGAACGTGCTTCTCTATGAGGCTGTATATTTTTGTAATGAGTTTTGTACTTATTTTTAATGTTGTGGTCTCTGGTGGACTTTATTTTTCGTTGTTGTTTGATTGTTAATGTTTTTTCTATGACATTCTGTGTCGCTGTTCCAGCTGTCTTTTAGAATGGATGCTGTCGTTGTCTGGGTTATTGAATCACCTCCTAGATGTCTCTTTATGTCACGATAATAACAACTGCTGTCTTTGCAGCCTTATATTTGGGTGAAGCCTAGACAATCTGACTGGAAAAATAAACTTTCTTTATTCTAAGATAAAATATGAAGATTTTTCTTTCTTTCATCTTTATTATAGGGAATCTAAATTTTCTACTTTTCTCTTTCTCTTTCTCTTACTTTTCTTGGTGCTGGGCTCTTCCTTCCTCCCTCAGCGATGATACCTCCTAGTATCGCTGCATGTATGAGAAATGACAAGCTCGGGGAGTCTTGCTTCTACCTTATGGGCCATAATCAAACTACGGTTTGTAGCTAAAATCAATATTAGGTGTTTTTGTGCTGTGGCCTAATTCCCTCACATTGCTTTCCGCTTTGCTATATTTTATATGTACAGCAGTTCATTCCGAGCACCCTGCGTCCCCTGAATTGTAAGTACACCACAGGACACGTTTAAACCTCGCTTGTACCTTGTGCGATAGCCAGGTTGCTGCAAGCCACGTGCTTACAGCTACGGAAAAGCGGTGTGGTCCCCAGCTGCTGCCTGAAAATGCTAATAAGCAAAAATGCACACACGTGAGTTGCAACACGGGTTTCACCTGGAATTCACAAAAATCATGGCCCATGCACACACCGACCCTCCCCAGATAAGGAATGGCAATGCCATCAAACGGGAGACATTTTGCGTGATGGCAGGAGGAATGAGCATGTAGAGTGTTTGGCTCGGGGGAGGGAAGACAAAAAGGAGAAAAACAGAAAAAAAGAAAAAATCTGTCCCCACAAGTGTTTGTGAGGGTTTCCAGTTGTTGCCATCAGGATAGTCCACCTGGAGGTGGGTGTCTCAGTGCGAGTGGCAGGAAGCCTGCAGGAAGCGTAGGTAACGCCAGCCGAGCTGCCGTGCAGAAGTTACTTTAAAAAAGAAAACAATAAGCAAATAAAAGCAACGCTCGCATTAAGTCAGCGCAGCTACTTTAATGTTTGCCATGTCTATAATGAATCATTCATAAACATCTGTTACAAATGACGTGAGTAATTGTAGCTTAGCTGCAGCACAGGGCTGGTTTTTAGTTTTGGGGTTGTTTTTTTTTTTCTTCTGCTTTGCAGGTGTCTTGCAGAGGTAGCTCAGCTGTATTTTACCTGAGATACTACATTAAAAATAATGAACTGGAGATTAGGTTTTAATCAAAGCCATCCTACATATTACAATATCTTTCCATTGCTTTGATATGAAAAAACCATAACTTTTGTCATCGTTGTTTGAATCATTGTGGCAAAACCAAAATCTACCCTAGGACTTTTGATAACATGGTAGAACTAAGTGAGATTAAGTAATATCTTAAATGAAATGGAAATTGCATGATTACAGTCTAATTCTCACACCTTCAAAAATGTTATTTTACAAGGTGAAAACTTAATAATCAATTCTATTTTCTGCTATTTGAAACAAGGCCTACCACACCTGGAAGGCAATTCTTTCAAAAGACTTAAAAGAAAAAAAATCCTTTCCTAAAGGCCCTCTTTATTGGAAACTATTAAAAAAACAGCCAACAACCCGAACTACAATATTTTTTTTTTGCCACTGGAGAGAAAATAGTGTAACCGAAACATTTTGAATTGGGCTTGGGGAAAATGTAAAATGCCCCATGACCAGAAGAGCATAAAGATGATATCGGCTTGGACCAAAACGCGGCTAACGAACAGAGCAGCACCAGTACTAACCTGTAACTCTCGTTGTTCGCAGTTAAATTAACAAAAGCTTCGGTTAGCCTTCACTGACTGCTTTAACAGTTGTTTGTTTT